>LPNX010578299.1:388039-406395 GCA_001517045.1 Pseudotsuga menziesii
TAAAAGGCACACCTTTTTCGTAATTAGTCAGGAAGGTCCGAAAAAGGTTAAATTACCACCTACCCAACGCTCCTTCAAAAGCAGCATATACAGCCTGAGTTTTACGAGNGCCAAAAGCGTGGAAGCCAGCATCAGGCTCAAAAGTGCGAGCAGGGCACATGCAAATGCAATTACGACTTGAACAACAAGGTGAGGCCAGTAAACAGTCGTGAATCCAACTAAGAATCCTGTCTCCAAGAAACAACAACATCAGAATCATATTCAAAAGAAATGATCCGATGTGGGTCACTTTGGCAGAAACACATGTGACTTTGCTATCTTCTATAAAAGGTAAAGTCAAGGCAGAATCAACTGAAGAAGATTCTATAGAACCAAGGCTCGAGGGTTTATAATCAATAAGATCAACCTCAGAAGGAGAGCAAAAATCAACAAGGGAGATAGAGTCTGCAGGAACAAACTCAATATCCAAGGAGTCGAAAAATTCATAAGAAAAATCAAACTCATCAGGATCACTGACTTGTTGTTCGAAGGAAAAGTCAAAAGACTCAACAAGACCAACATAAGAAGAAAGGTCAGGCTTACTAGGCAAATCAGGGTTAGACTTAGTCACAACTGAACCAACATCCAAAAGAGGGTCAGACTGTATCAAAGACTCTAGGAAGACTTCATCCAAAGGAAGGAGATCATCCGAGATAGGACACATATCTAAACTTTTAAATGGATCAACAGAGTGAAGAGAATACTCTACAGTCTGTATAGGATAACTCACCCGTTCAACTGTCGGGACCAAGTCCCAAGAAGTTAAGCATGAAAACAGAGGCTGCTTCTCAGTAGCAATTGAACATAAAATACAAGAGGCCACATAGTTCACTTGTGGTGGGGTGGTGTCTACAGAAACACTGGGAACCAAAAAAGGAAAGACTTGGTCTCTAGTTGGGTTAGGAGACGGATCAAGAAAATCCAACTGATCAATAGTGACAATTTCTTCGCCATGATTAAAGTACATCACACGAAATAATGTTGACACTACCGCTTGCATGGCATAGACATAATCACGTCCAAGGAGCATATTGAAGTCCAAGGGGTCTTCTATCACCATGAAGTCAACTAAGATAGTATTCCCACCCAAAGTAACAGGTGTTTGAGGGAGAATTCCCAAGGCTACACAAGTTCTTCTATCAAACGCCAGTAACTGACTAGCAGTCGACACAAGGCTGGGAGATCCCATGCCTCGCCAAGCACGAGCAGACAAAATACTAACTGAGGCTCCTTCATCAACGATACAACGAGCAATAGTGTAAGGTTCAACTTTGACCTTTATCTGAAAAGGTGCAACAGAAGGAAGGGGTGGCTCAACTAGGCTATCCCAATCAAAGGAAGCAATCCGAGAGCTTGGTGGGGGTTGATCTGAAACGAGTTCAGTGCCCCCTTGTTCAGTAAGATCTGAACTGGTAGTGAAGAAAATGTGACTAGTAGACACTTCACTCTCCAAAGGAAGAGTGGGATTGATCGATACTGGAATTGATTCAACCGCTTGGTGAAAGTCACTCTTCGAAGGGAGAGTGGGATTGACCAAAGATGACATTGGTGCAATCACATTAGGGTCACTCTCCGAAAGAAGAGTGGGATTGACCAAAGATGACATTGGTTCAATCACGTGAGGGGCACTCTTCGAAAGAAGAGTGGGATCAACCAAATCTGAGATTTGTTCGACCACTTGATCAACCAAAGGTTGAGTAGGATGTTGAGAAACTATAGGGTGTTCAGAAGAATGAAATCCATGAGTCTTAGACCACACTCTTCATACCTCTAGGATAACAGGGCACAGATGAGTAAGGTTATCTCCCTTGCATAGCACACAAGGGAACTTAAGATGATGCCTCGAACGACTAGTTTTCTCAGCGGTGTCAACATGACTAGTAGTGGCCGACTGTTTTCTCTCAACATGCCTAGCAGAGGATGAGAGTTTGCCCCCAACGTGAACACCAGAGGCTGGGTGACTGGATCCAACCTCACTAAGAGAGGCTGGTTGTTGAGAGACTCCAGAATGTTCAAAAATGGGATGACCATGAATCCAAACTCTTCGCACTTCCGCAATAGAAGGGCATTTATAAGTAAGGTGGTCTCCCTCACAAAGCTTACAAGGAGACTTGAGCTTGTGTTTTGAATGGGTAGACTTGTCAACAGTGTCAACATGACTTGTAGTGGTTGACGGGTTGTCTTCAGCTTGAAAACCATAGGCTGAGAGACTGCCCCCAGCTTGACTTGCAGGGGTTGGGAGACTGGGTCCAACATAACTTGTAGAGGTTGGATGGGCACCATCAACGTGAACAACAGAGGTTGAATGGTTAAGATCAACATGCCTTACAGTAGTTGAATGTGTGCCCCCAGCGTGAATTCCAGAGGATGGGTGGATGAATCCAACTTGAACAACAGAAGTTGGATGGGAAGGTTCAACTTGAACACCAGAGGTTGAACGAGTGCACTCAACGTGAACACCAGAGGCTGAGTGACCGGATCTGACAGGACCTGAAAAGGTTTGAAGGATCCCACCAATGTGAACAATAGAGGCTGGATGGATAGATCCAACTTGAACAACAGAGGTTGGATGGGGAGGTTCAACTTGAAAACCAGAGGTTGAACGAGTGCACTCAGCTTGAAAACCATAAGCTGAGTAACCAGATCCGACATGACCTAGAAAGGTTTGAAGGATCCCACCAGCGTGAACAACAGAGGCTAGATGGTGGGGTTCAACTTGACTTGTAGAGGTTGAACGGGTGCCCCCTTGCTTATGTGCTTTCTTCCTATTTCTCCTTCTTTTACTCCTTTTAGACTGCCGGTTACTAGTATCAGTACTTTCACCGCATGAGGTAGAAGGAGGAGGAGAACTAACTACAGGTGAAGGGGAGACAATGTTTTGATGCCCTTGATATAAGGAGCTTACTTGAGAAGCATCAGGAGCATTTAGGACAATTGGAGTGGAAAACAACCACACCGGTAGCCCTAGGGTGAATCCCGAAAGATTCAAGGTGGCCATCAAGGCAACACCAACATTCCCTGTGAGAGGAATAGGACAAGGAGTTCCCATCGAAGGGATCTCTTGGTTGGTGTTCAAAGGGGTGCTAGCCATAACTTCAAAACAAGAGACAAAGTTTGAGGTTGATGATCAACCAAAATTACAAAGCAAACACCTAAAGGCCCACTAAGTACAGACAAACCACACAGCACTCACTAAAAATATCCTAGAGTCTCAAGCAATCTAAATAGGCTATAAAGATATACCTTCCAGAAGAAGGCTGATGAACAGTTACTTGGTGTACTTGAGGGGTTCTCAAGCACAAGTGGAGGAATCACCCACCACCCTCCTGCACTTTCCACAAGGGTTACCTTCCAAGTCCGTCCGAGGTGAACCAGAAATAACCTTCCGGTTTACCTGTGTATGAGCCCTAAAAGACAAGAGACTAAAGGCTACCTTGATAATACCTACTTTCTGGGGGGACAGTCGCAAGCCGAACTCATACGCATGGGTAGGGTAGCTGAGCCCGAAATTCTACCTAGACAGAATCCCCAGATGCGTAAAAGTCCTGGGTTACGTTTTGACAAGGATTCGGGGGGTTATCCCCTCTGTCCAAGCCTCCACGCGGCCTCGTGCTTAACTCCCGTTTGAGAGGAGCTTCCCAGATACAGCGGTAGAACCAAGGATTTACCTAGTGATAGACCAACTATGTCTGAAATTTAACACTTGTGGGGAGTTTAAACACCCTAACCCACAAGTCTAGCCTAAGCTAGTTGGTGTATGACCCTATAAAATAAAACTTGCTAATAGATTTTAAAATTATATCGTTTATTTTAAGGGTTGTTATTAGTCAGAGGTAAATGGCATGAAACTGATATGGTGTTTTGACTCCAAATTGAAACAAACTGACTAAGCAAAGAGAAATAAAATTCAAAAAAACAAAAAGCTATTCTCTTTATATTTATTTTTCAAATAGAACCTTGAAAGCCAAAAAGAACGAAATTCTTTTTATATTTTTTCCAAAAACAAAGCTATGGTATGCAATCTAGACTAAAACCTAATCTACATGCATATAAAGCAAATACATGTTTTTGTATTTTTCTTTTATAAATGAAAAAGAAAAATCATCCTATCTACTAATGCAAGCAAATACTGTAAGCAAAGCAAATAGACAACTACTTTATACCCCAAAGACAAACCCTAGGTTTCCCTAAAGTTGAATATAAACCTCTCTTGAAAGGAAAGCTTACAAAAGTAAACAAGCTAACACTTTGGAATGAAAAGACTGAGCATAAAGACTGACATAAAAAAAGGTCAAGAAGTCACAAGAATCAATCTAAACCTACAAACAAAGGCTGCTCAGTACCTTGTCCAACAAGGTCAAACCAAAGAAAGAGGTAGGGGGAAAAACAAGAAATAAAAGTTCTTTTATAAGTGCAAAAGAAAAACTACCTACAAAGCAAAGCATGCAGATAAAAAGAACAAAACAAAAGGATCCCTGCTATACAACCACCCAACAAACTCTAGACCAAACTAAAGTCAGCATAAACTCTACTTGGAAAGAAGATTTGCATAAGAGACAAGTCAACAAATTTGGCAAGGTGAAGTAAACCAACAAAAGAAGGAGGAGAACAACACCCACAAGCTTCTGAAATCAAACAAATGCCACTAACAGAGGCTGATCAGAAACATAGGCCAAAAGCAAACCAAGCAAAGGAAACAGGTGAAAGAGCAAAGAGTAAATCCTAATGTTATAAAGGGACTTACCACCTAGATAAAGAACACCAAAAAGAATGACAAAAACAACCTGGATTCAAACACCCGCATAAGACATTAACAGACCTACCATGCACCTAAAATGCACTGTGATTTGAACAAACTTGGATCAAATAAAGCAGGCAAGAAAGAATTACTCCAAGCAAAAAGACTCAAAGGCTTTTGGAAAAGCAGGCAGGGTGATCACCACAAGTCTTCAGACAAGCTACATAGCATTCATAAAGAAACCTCTTACAAACAGGGATTACCCAAAGAAAGGAAACAAGCAAACCACTTCTTAAAAATCCTAACTTACAGGTATATGCGTGACTGTCTATAAGGGCAGGTCGTGAATGATGCTTGACTGTTCAATGTAGCAACCCGCGCATGCAAGCTTGCATTTGCGACTGTTCAGAAGAGCAAGTCGCGAATAGGGATAAAAATCTTTAAAAAGATCAACAAACTGCCTTAGGAAGGCAGGGAAGGTTTGCTATCAGACTTACAAGGTGTTCCTAAGTGGCAAGAAAGACCTGAAACAATGAAAAAGCTGAAAGAAATCAAGAGAAAAACCCCAAACAGACAAGGCTATCCCCAGCGGAGTCGCCAGTTCTGTTGTTTCTGTTGTAAAGGAAATTATCCTATGGCTAGGGTTTAAGAGGCCATCAACGTACTGGGGTAGAAAGAGAGATGCACAATGTTCAGCAAGTATATAACAGCAAGTTTCAGAGATGAGAAAGATCCACACCTGATAAACTGAAGGCTGGTCCAAGCATTCTCTTCAATCCTCTTCTTGCTCCTCTCGCTCCAAGAGACCTGCAAAACAAGTTATACCTTCCTCAAACCATCATGACCACATATAAACAAATGATAATCAAATAAATCTGAAATAATAATCTGATTAACATCATCATATGATCAGAAAAAGAGATTCAATCACACATTGAACAATGATTTGGGAAGAAGAAGGACATCACATCTTTATCAATCCTGAAAACAAGTACAAGTATACCTTCTCTTCAGGTTTGGCACCTCAAGAAACCTTGATCTGGATCTGCTGCTTCTCTTCTCTAAAGAACTCAGCCTCCAAGCTCTGCAACACAAGGGAAAGACCTCCAAGGAAAAGGTGTGGGCAAAGAGAGTTCCAATTCCTCCAGCATAACAGTGCAAAAATTCAAGTCCCCATTCATGGACCTCCCTACCTCTATTTATATGATGAAGAAGAGTTAGGGGCGAAGCCAAAGTGGTTACAACTGAAGGAGTCAGTTGTATAACTACCCAAACTAACTCAAAAGGCGAGTTTTTTATGTTTTAATGTTAAGAAACAGATGCGCGACTATGAAGGAGAGAAACCCGCGCATGATACGCGAGTTTACACAAGAGAAACCCGCAAATATATGCATGCGCGACTTGCAAAACACAAGAGTCGCGAGTGATGCGCGAGTTGCACATAAGGAGAGTCACGCATACACAAAAAGACGCATTTTTAAGGTATTTTTGGGCATTTTCAGACTTTGGTGTCTTCTGGAAAGTTTTAGCTAACTGAAATACCTTTCCAATGGTGTAGAAATGAGGTCAAACGGAGTTACAGAACTCAATATATGGGTCCTCCAATATAGGTGTTTTTTCAGTGACTTTCAGGAAGTGCCGACATGCGACGAAATCATGGGAAAGTGGTCACAGGCAGAGATGTGTCATTTTGGGCTATAACATCTAGGTCTTATCATTTCCCTTTGGAGGAAACCTCGATCTAGAGAACACCAAGCTTCTCCCTGAAGTACTCAAACTTCACCCAATCCAATGGCTTTGTCAACACATTAGCTATCTATTCCTCTGTCGCAACATATTGGAGCTTCACTGCTCCCCTCTGCACCATATCCCTGATATAGTGATACTTGATCTTGATATACTTTGAATTGTCATGGAACACTGGATTCTCTAACAACTTCACGCAACTTTGGTTGTCATAATGTATACAAGTAGCATCCATCTAGAGATCAAATAAATCAAACAGTAGATTTCGCAGCCATACTACCTCACAACTAGCTGAACAATATGCGACATAGTCTGCTTTAGTTGTACTCAGTGCCACACAAGATTGCTTCCTGCTAAACCAAGAGATCACATCTAATCCCATACTAAAGTATCACCCTGAAGTGCTCTTCCTATCGATGGCACTTCCTGCCCAATCTGAATCAACATAACCCTCCAGGTTAATCTTCTGATTCACCTCATAATTGAGCCCATAATCAATTGTATCCCTCATGTACCTCAGAATATGCTTTGCGGCAATCAAGTGAACATGTCTCGAATCTGTCAAGAACTAGCCCAAGGTGTTCACAACAAAGCAAATGTTTGGTCTCGTGTTCGTCAGGTACATCAAGGACCCAATCATCTGATGATACATCATAGCATCAACCATCTCTGATGAAGCATCACTCAATAGCTTCAGGTTTGATGCCATAGGTGTGGTCATGTCCTTGCAATCCATCATAATGAACCTCTTCAGGATCTCTACTGCATACTTCCCTTGTCCGAGGGAGATTCTATCTGCATTCTGCCACACCTTCATGCCTAGAAAATAATGCATCATACCCAAGTCCTTCATTTCAAACTTGACAGCAAGATTTCTCTTCGTATCAACAATCAACCCATCCATACCTGTTACAAATAGATCATCTACATACAGTAGGAGCATCATTGGGTTGCCATATTCAACCTTGTAGTAAAGGTTGGAATTTGCTTTACTCTTGTTAAATCCCAAACTAGATAGAAAGCTGTCAATTCTGTCGTACCATGTCCTGGGTGCCTATTTCAAACCATACAGGGCTTTCTTCAATCTGCACACATGAGACTCCCTGTCATGTGTCTCAAAACTAAGTGGTTGTTCTACATACACTTCCTCTTCCACTACACCATTCAAGAAAGCAACCTTGACATCCATTTGGTGTATCTTCCATTTCATCACTACAGCCAGAGCAAGTACTGATCTGATGGAAGTGTATCTCGCTACAGGTGCAAAGGTTTCTTCATAGTTTATTCCTTCTTTCTATGAGAAACCACGAGCCACAAATCTTGCCTTATATTTCTTTATGCTACCATATGCAGCATGCTTGATCTTGTAGATCCATTTGGAAGTTATAACCGACTTCCCTTCCGGTCTTGGGATAACATACCAAACATCATTCTTCATGATTGATTGATACTCTTCGATCATAACATCCTTCCATTCTTTATGTTATGCCACTTCTTCATAATTGGAAGGTTCTTTATTGATAAAGTCACATAGTAATGCTACATATCCAGAGCAGGATCTAGTTCTCTTTCTTTTTCTGTGATTTTCTTCTGGAGCCCCATCTCTTTCCGCACCTTGGATAATTTGTTGTACCCAAGCAAGTTTCCTATTGTGAGGATTCTTCTCCTGAGGTAGATCTACAGTTTCTTGTGGTTCTTCAAATTCTCAATCTTCTTCTTAAGTTTCTTCATTCATGGTTGTGTCATGAATTATGGGTGCTTCTGCTTCTTCAGGATCTTCAGCAAGTCTCTTTCTGGATTTGTTGTAAGCTGAGTCTTCATCAAATGTTACATCCCTGCTGATGTCAATCTTCTTGAATCCTGGGAAATATATTCTGTAATCCTTCAAGCTTTCAGAGTATCCCACAAATATACCCTTCTTTCTTGAAGGATCTAGTTTTTTTCTCTTCTCTTTTGGAATGTGTATGTATACTAGATAGCCGAATATTATGAGATGGCTGACTTCTGGTTTCTTGCTAGAAAATACTTCTTTAGGTGTCTTGTTCTCATGTACTCTGTGTGGAGTACGGTTCTGTACATACACCGTTGTTTTGGAAGCTTCTTCCCATAGATGCATGGGAATATCTTTGATCATGAAGCATTCCTCTTTCAGCTTCCATGATAGTTTTATTCTTCCTCTCTGCAACCCCGTTCTGTTGTGGATTATATGGAGTGGATAACTCCCTCTTAATCCCTGATTCTTTGCATAAGACTTTGAATTCATTTGATGTGAATTCTCCACCATTATCTGATCGAAAGGTCTTGATCTTCTTTTCTTTGTGGTTCTCGACCAAGGCTTTGAATTCCTTGAACTTGGTGAAAACTTGATCTTTGTTCTTCATGAAGTAAATCCATGTCTTCCTAGAAAATTCATCAATGAAAGAAACATAGTATACATACCCACTTAGTGAACTTGATGACATTGGTCCGCAGACATTGGAGTGGATGATTTCCAATATTCCTTTGCCTTGCTCTCACTACTTGGAAATGTCTTCTTTGTATTCTTTCCTTCCGCACATCCTTTGCAGACCCCTTCATGTTTTGCTTGAATTTCTAGAAGACCTTCAATAGCTTTGCTTGCAAGTGGTAGTGCTCTGTAATGCATATGTGCAAGCATTATGTGCCAAATTTCATTTGGCTCTACTGTGTCATGGACCAAAGCTTGTTCTGGATGGCCCTTCAATTTGTATAATCCTCCTTCTTGTTCTCCAATCACTATTGCATCGTCAATAGTCTTTCCTCTTGGCCACATGAGGACTTGGCCATCTACAAATGCAACCCTCATGCCTTTTGCATCCAGTGCCGATATGGATAGAAGATTCTTCTTTAGTCCTGGTACAAATAAGACATCCTTCATTTTCATAGACTTTCCAGAGTCTAGCTTGTAGGAGGATTCACCACTACCCTTTATGGGATATAGGTAGTCATCCCCAAGTTTCACCTTATGGGGTGAATTATGTTCGGATAGTTTCTCAAAATATTCCTTGAAACCTATCATATATTTGGAAGCCCCACTGTCAATAAGCCAATCTTTGCTTCCATGAGTGACAGCTCCCGTGACAGTGGAGATCAGAACATATTCATCTTCACTTGAAGAGTCTTCACTTTCTTATTTTACTCTTTTCCTGGGAGGATCATCATCCTCAACAATGTGAGCATGATGTCTTCTTTTGGAGTTCTTCTTCTTCTTGGACCCATTCTTATTCATGGGACAATTTATAGCAAAGTGTCCTATTTCATCGCATGTATAACATTTGAGTTTGGACGGATCCCCTCTCACAAGATTGTTTTTCTAATAAGAATACTTACCTTGGTGATGATGATTTTCCCTTCTTCCTTTTATGGAGTGTACTGTGAGAGCTTGATCTTCACTTCCCATATTTTCTTCTCGAGCTGCTATCTGAGTTTCTTCTTGTGAACATTATTCCCACAGTCTACTGAACTTGACTAGATTCTTCCTAGCATAGATTCCTTGGATGAAAGAATCCCATGACCTAGGGAGGCCATTCAAGGTTGTCATCAAAATTTCTGCATTCTCCACTTCTTCATCTACTACTTCCAGTTGTTCTTTGATCTGGGAGACCCTTGTGAAGTATGAATGGATGGTCTCCTCATTATGGATCTTTACATTCTTCAACTGGTTCCTTAGAGTCATCTTTTGATTGATGTTCTTCCCTTCAAACAGTTTGGTTAGGGCATCAAACATGGCTTTAGGTGTCTTGAGGGAGGACACCTATTGTATGAGGTGATCCTTGATAGAATCAGCAATGATCCTCTTTTCCATAACCAACTTCTTCTTATGTAAGGCCTTATCCTCATCTCCCTCTGGAACTGGAACCTCCTCACCGATATAGGAGTCCAACTCATTTTCTTCCGGGACCAAGGATATCCTATACTTCCAGGCTCGGAAGTTATCAGTTCCCTCAATATTTTCATCAAGTTTGGTATGATGAGACATCTTAACTGAGAACCTCAAATAGAAATACAAAAGATTTAGATCTTACCATGTCAAGATGTCGGATCTGGATTTGGAGCTAAAATCTTGCAGTGCTGGTTCAGGAGCAGATTAGGGTTTTGATTTTCCAGAGTTTTGTCCAACCAAATGCTTTGAATTTGTTCCCTAACTTCAATTTTGGGGAGGAGATCAATCTAGGCCTAGGCTCACTAAAAAATTCCACTTCTGTGAAAATCCCTAATTTCCGGCAGCAGTGTCAGGTCCAAAACTGAAAAACCTCAGAATGGGATTCTGCTTCGACAGAAAGATGTGCCCTAGGGAGGAGAGTTATTCCAACCTTATTTTGCTGAAAATCTGTGGAGAGAGATCCACAAAGTAGGAATCCCTAGTTCTCTCAACTGCACAGTGTCTTCTTCTTAGGTTAGCTCTGATACCATGTTAGATTTTTAATATTAAGCTAGCATAACATTAGGATCTTTAACTGAGAGAATAACAAGCATAGCAATAAAAAACAAGAGACAATGAACACAATGCTTTTCCTTAGGGAAACCATAAATGGAGAAAACCCCGCAACTTCCTCAAAGATAGAATCAACACCAAAAATGAAACCCAAAAACAGTAAGATGATCTCTCGACAGCAGTAACCTCTTTCTTCCTTGCCCCAGTGTCTTTCTCTTCCTCATCTATGTGTTACAACTGAATGTGAGTGAGTGTGTGTTAAATAGAGAGGATAGCTCTCTATTTATACTAATTCCTGACTTGACTAAACCCAACTAGGGGCGACTTCACTAGGTGAGTCTAATAACCCTAGTGCCCCAGAACTGTGGGGACTTTAACCCTTGGACAATAGGAGGGTTACCCACCTTGAATTGACATGACTTGTTTACATTATAGAAACTTTCGATAGGAACCTCGGGGCATGACATGACTCAAGTACATTACAAATACATCCTGGAATAAACATCGAGTTACAATACATAAGAAATACAAGTGAATACATTCTGAAGTTACAATTACATTAACACTTTTAAGTGATGGTGCATGAGTTATGGGCATTTTAATCTTTTCAAATGCACCCTTCTCTGAATCAGTCCACTTGAATTGGACACTTTGCTTCACCATTTGTTGCAAAGGTTTGACTATTTGAGCAAAGTCTGGCACAAAACTTCGCACGAAATTTATTGTCCCCATAAAAGATTGCATACCCTTTTTATTATGGGGTAGAGGGATCTGCTCTATGGCTTTAATTATCGCTAGGTATATTGAGATCCCTTTTTTAGAAATAATATGACCCAATAGCTTTCCTTCCGTGACAATGAACACACATTTCTTATTATTTAAAGAAATGACATATTTTCTACAACGTTCAAAAATCTTTTTCTAAATGAAATGCATGCTCTTCTCTCTTCTTCGAAAATATTGTAACATAATCTAAATAAACCACAACACTACGGCCAATTAGACCATGGAAATCTATATCCATAGCCCTTTGGAAAGATGCTTCGGCATTAATGAGTCCAAAGGGCATCCTTCTATATGCAAAAGTCCCCCACTTGGTTTGGAAAGTGGTATTGAACGTGTCTTCTTCTATTACGAGCACTTGGTTATAACCCGAGAACCCATCTAATAGAGAAAACAGTTCAAAACCTGAGACCATTTGTAGTATTTGTTCCATGGGTGGGACAGGTTAATTATCTTTATCTGATGCACGATTTAGATTCTTGAAATCAACGCAAAGTCTAATCTTTCCAGACTTTTTCCGTACCGGTACCAAGTTTGAGACCCATTCTAAATGTTTGACTTTAAATATGATTTTAGCATCTAGCATCTTTTTCACCTCACTTTGAATTAGGGACTCTAATTTGGGATGCATCTTTCTTAGAGGCTACTGGTAAGGTTTTACTCCAACTTTGATTGGAATAACATGCTGTATAATTTTGGTTTCATAAGTTTTTAGGTCCTCATAGATCCAAGAAAATACATCTTTGTATTGTCTGGATAAACTGATGAATTTACTCCTCTCACCGGGTAAACAACACTTCCCCAACTTCACATATTTGGGTCCAGCCTCTATCCCTAGATTTATCAGTTGGAATTGTAAAGACGAGATATGTGTCTTGACATTTGCTGGCTTTCTAAACTTGTTTTCTAAATCAAACATCTGTTCCAAACTTTTGACTCCTTTCGGAATGAAATTTATGTTCTGTAGGTATGCTTGATGTTCTTTGTCATCTATTATGGCTCGTTTAAATGTATCATTATTCATTAAAAATTCCAATATTTTCTGATCATCTTCAAACACCCTCAGATTGGTGATGTTGTCTAGAACAAAAGGCCTAAAAAGCAATTCAATTGAACATCTATTATTTGTAGGTACCAACCTTGCAGCTGATGTAGCTAACAAGTCAGCTACTGCATTTTTTGCTCTAGGAATTGAGGAAATATTGAATGCATGAAAATTTATTAATAAATCCCAAACTTCATTTTGGTAATCCTTCAAATACAGTGATATGCAGTAAATTTTGTTTCGAACTTATTTAACAACAATTTCAGAATCTCCGTATACTTTTAGATTTTTTACTTTTAATTCTAGTGCTTTTTTCAGTCCCTGGACTAATGCTTCGTATTCGGTTGTGTTATTTGTACAATCAAATTCTAATCTACATGAAAGAAAACATTTATTTTTTTCTAGATCGATCAGGACATAGCCAGCTCCTGACCCTTCCAAGGTTTTAGAACAATAAAAATAAAGAATCCAAAAACTTTCTACTCCTACTGCATTTCAACTACTAACTACCTCTGAGACTAAATATACTATATTACAATCAATTTTATTAGCCCGTGAAAACTGAAGGAGATCAAGCTAGGTGTCTGATATGTTACTGGCTTCTTTAGCTTGGAAATTTCCTAGTTCAATCTCAAGAAAATAGTTTCCCAACACAGAATTGACAGGTTCATTCTTGCCTTCCAATGGAGTTACATTATATTTCATTTGAGGTTCCCTCAAAACTTTTATTTGATTTTGACATCCTTTATAAGGTAACCATACATGTGACCAATTTGATGCAAAATATCCTTCCAATTTCGCTGCCCAATCCAAGGTCAAAACCAGACCATATGCATCCGAGATGTCTACTACAACAATGTCTATGTACTGGCAGACTCTTCCATCCGCTGATAAACAGATCAAGACATCTTCCATTTCACCTAACACTTTTACTGCAGACCTATCCAGTTGGATAACTTGGCCTGTAGTGGGCTTGGATTGACCATTTATTTTCTTGCAAACTGCAAGTGGCATGACATTTACTGATTCCCCAGAGTGCACTAAACAGTTATGTACATTGTAATTGAAAATTTCAAAAGTTAGGAGGAATGTTGGAGTTCTATACTTAGACTTTCCTCCTGAACTCGCTTCACCAATCTCTTCATCATCTTGTTTATCCTTCTGGGGTTCCTTCATAGGTGTTTCAAGTGATTTCAACAGCTTTTCCTTTTGTTGGGGTAGATTGCACATTTCAAACAAAGAGATATTTGCTTTGGCCTTTTTAATATATTCCATAATGTCATATCCCATTTCATGTTCAGTATAATTCTTTTTTACATTTTCGGATTTATTTTTGGTAGACTTTACAGGCGTATTGCTTTTCTTGGGACTCTAACTTGTGATGACAAACTATGGTATATTAACTTTATGAGAATTTTTTTTGATCTTTTTCATGTTCTGCTGAAGTTTCTTAATTTTGGGCAGTATCATGTTATCTTCTTTTAATTAATTCTAACTCCTTGTTGTAACATTTGTCTCTGATATATCATCTTCTTCAGTGATATCTTCATCCTCTATATTAAACATGGAAATAGAATCCCATAAAGCTGAAGTGTCTTCCTCTTGGGTCTTTGTTGGCTCATTACCCTTCTCTTTCTCATCTACAGTTTTTGTCAACCTGGAATCTAGTATATGGTTCATCACTAAAGTCATAGAATTTATCCATTGTGGGCAATTTTTTTCGGAGTGAGGTTGCTGATGGAATGTACAGAAATTTTCCATTTCCACATCTATGAAACTCATGGCCGTGGGACTATGGGAGGGAGGCTTGGGTTGACTATTATCATCTCTCTTTTTATAATAAGTCTTGTATTGTTTCTGAGCATCCTTCTCCTTCTCCAAATCAATCACTCTATTTGATAATTCCTGCATCATTTTTACCACACCATCTAGATCTTACCTGGAAAAATCCATGAATGACCTGGACGAAAATGACCTCCACCAGTAAATGACTTGTCCAGATAGTCGATAGCTGCACAGACTCCAATGGGAAACAAACACAGGTGATAATGACCAAGAAAAACAAACCTTCACAGCTTTATAATCTCGACCGAGGAAATAGTTAATAAGGCGGGAAAGAAATGTTAAGCCGACATTGACACCATACTCCTGAGAAGACTCGGTACATCGGATTGATTCCGCACTTCATATTCGAGATATCAGAGGGAAAACGTTGAAATGCTACAAACCATATCGGCAGCCAAAAGCACTAACTCATCTTGGTATTGGCGGTAACAACATGAAGCATTAGATGGATTCGGCACTGCGCCTTCGCAATGTTGGCCGGCAGAACCACTAAACCCTCAACTCATTCCAACAGACACAGCCGATACGAAGAGAGTGACTCACCAAACTCATCGGATATCGGAGCCTGATATACAAATGGGGACGTGAAAACATTGGAAATGATCTGGACTAAGCTTTCGACAGATTGGCAAAATGCTTCTGATACAATAGGCGAAACGACATCTGATATATCAGCTAAAAACCTCGGAATGCTTCCGATGGAACATCGAGGAGCTAGTTAAATGTGGATCTGATGCATTGGAAACATAGTCAATTGTGCATTCGATAGAAGCAGAAAAACTCTCAATTTTTTCCAAAATTTCAAGTCACAGGTAAGATTTTAGTAAAGTCATGAGATTCTTCAATCTTTCTAAATACTAAAAGAAAAGGAGGGGCCCTAAAATTTAACAATTTTTTGGGGAAAATAGTTGCAGCTGCAACATATCGATAATTTATATTCTTCCCCATGTGATATGGTTTTATCTCCCATAAGGATATCAACATCTAGTTGTTCATGTATCATGTATATTTCAATATACAACACATTCTCTTCTAAATTCAATCCAGGGAAGGAGGGAGAGGAGAAATACATCAACCTAACAACTCCTCTATTATATTATTCTTGATTATTGCAATTGGGCCAAATGAGGAGAAATAGGGACTTGAATGGACTCCAAAGCTTGCACATAACCACTAACAACAAATATCTCAAGTGGATCTTGAAAACCAAATGATAACATGCATGAACAACATAAAATTAATATCCTAAGTTCTATTCTTTGGGATTCAATCATAAAAAATACACTAAAATGGTGTGTGGGGGGGGGCAAGGGGGGGTGGGGGAGAAAAATTACATTTTGTTAAAGAAAATGAAGATTGCAAAAATTATGTATACCTCATGTAAATGGAAAGTGGCTCTCAAATCCTTCCTCTTGTTGGTTTCATCCTCTTGGTCTACCTTTTCTCTTATTTTCTTCAATAAAAATGAAGTGATTTTGAAGCAATGTAGATTCTCCATTGTAGAGGGAAAATGGAAGAAAAAATATCTTTATAATACATCAAAGTAACATTGCTAAAATCCAATATTTTCACATTCTTCTCAAGCCTTATATTGATAAATTCTTCATAATTTATTTATCAATTTTAGATAAAACCTATGTGGGAATATAACTAGGGTTTTTTTATATTTTTCATAAATTAGTTCTTATGTGGTGGAATCAACTCTTATTTATCCCTTCCTTAAGCTATATGTTTCTATATAAGTATTGATTAAGCATGCACAACTTAATTAATCATTTATAACATACATGATTTGGTCACCTTAATTGATGATTTCTAACATACATGATTTGGTCACCTTAATTGATGATTTCTAAAATGCATCATTTGGTCACCCTACTACCACTGGCACCAATATTCATGGTGGCACGAAAAATCCAGTAAGGTGATAAATTACCTCCTATGCTAGAAATATGACAAAATAGACTATATTGGACAAAGGAGGATTATTAATCCCAACAAGTCTCTATTACCCAATCCAAATTCTTATAGGATATGGTTAATGATTTCATCCTTGATCTTCTACTTGATCCAAGAGTATTTAGGGAATCAATCGATTCCCTTAGTAATGGTTGATGTTCTTGCAATGTTTCAACGATTTTAGTGGATCATTTTTCTATGTAAGTAGTAAGCATTTTTAAGTCCACATTGTCAAGTTTTTTAACTATTTCCATCCCCAATATCAAATCCAATGCCTCTTTCTCTCGATCAATCTCATGTCCCTGGAATTACAAAATAATTTTTTTCTTTTAAATTTTGGTAAGAAACAAACTAAAAAACAAAAAATCAATGACAAAATTTGAACAATTACATATACATAAATTCTCAATAGATTACCTCATTCTTCCCATTGTTTTCTCCCTTCCCTATGCTCAACATTTTGAGTCTAAGATAGAAAATACTATCAGTGGAGGCAAGCTAGGGAAAATCACGAGCTAGGGAAAATTCTATTTATCCTATATGTGGAGGCGAGCCAGGGACTATAACGTGAAAGGGAAAACCTTATCCATATTATCTGAATTATGGGAGTTTTGAGGTCTAAATGGGTCTCATAAGGGAAATAATAAAATAAGAGTTATAATAATAAAATAAAAGCTCAAAAATTTTGAGGAGAAAAAAGAAAAACTACTTTGTCGTATCATATTTTTGGCATGTATCATTATCGGTTCACCCAAATTTCGAGTTTGGGGGCTCGTTGGATGAGGAATTTAATTTTGCATCCAACCCATACCCACACTACATACTTATGAGGTACCCACGACAGCCAAAAATGAAAATTTCAAACATTGATTTATTGAAATTTTCATTTTTGGGTTTCGTGGGTAACTCATAAGTATGCAATGTGGGTATGGGTTGGATGCCAAATTTAGTGTAACGTCCCCAACCCTCTGACCGGGAAAGAAACGTCCCCGACCCTATGATCGGCGAAGAGGATGCTACTATTCATCAAACATCCTGGAATCGAGCCCGATGAACATGATCATACATATAATGCTGAAGCAAGATACTTAAAAACATAAAGCATACTGTGATGCATAACTGTTCATATACATAGTGAAAGCAAAACAACATTCATTCATATACAATTCAGCATTAAACATGTCCATCATCATAATTCATTAATAGAAATACGATTGCAAAACAGATTAGTCAAGAATACTTATCTTATGAGAACTATCCCGCAACTAGCTATGTCGCTGCAACGTTCCATCCAACCTGTTGCAGCTGCAACATTTTCCCAAAATTCTAAAAAAATTTGGACCCTCCTTTACTTTAAATAAGTTGGTTTTCTTCCCAGTTTCAGTCTGATGACTTTTGGTCTATGGATTTTGGAACGTTTTCCAGCTTTTTGGATGGCTGTAAATGGATCTGTTTTTATCCTTCAATGCTTGAAAGAATCCCATCCTTAATCGAGCTCGTTGTTGCTATTGGATACCTTCAAAGCCTTCCTGTATCGGGAGTTGATTCGTTTGATCGTCCCGTCGTTACGGGTGATTTTCGGGTCTTGACTTTCTTGTTCGCGCCGATTGTTGTGGGTGATTTTCGGGTCTTGATTGTCTTTTTAGCTCCAACATTAGAGGAAATTTGGGGTCTAAAATGGGCCTTATAAGAAAATGTGCCAAAATAAGTTTTTGTGAGTTGGAATTCAAGAACCAATAGAATTTCAA
>LPNX010578335.1:0-13100 GCA_001517045.1 Pseudotsuga menziesii
CAATTATAAAAATATTATAAAATTACTAATTTAATTTTTGAAAAATAATGCCGCACTAGTGCTATGGGTTCTCTACATGGATGTCAATTTGTGTAGCTTCATTTGATCATTTAGGCCCTCAAAGGCTACACCCACAAAAACATATACCTTATAATTTCCGTGAAAAATAAAAAGTGCCTGTTAGGAAAAATGAAATTTGACATATCTATGCAAATTTTCAATACATAAAAGTTATATATTCGGAAAGGTGATTCAAATTCCTACATTTCATGTTTTTTACTCAATGCAAGATATTTTGCATAAGTATCTCAAAAAATCCAAGTAAGTTGAGGGATGCCTGATTTTTCAGGTTTCTATTGCATCTAACGCGCCAAAAAGGTCCATCATCTTCTTGCACTCACCCTTAGGATCTTCTATTGATAAATACTTACCACATCATACATATCGCAATGCAACTTAGTAACTGAATCACCTCAGCCAAGTTCTTCCCTTGTCCCATAAGCAATATAAGTTCTCGGTCCTAGATTAGGCTTTAAACAATTATCAGGAACCTTTGCTGCCAGATTAAGAAGGGCACACTCAGGATGCGTGTACTCATGAAAGGGAAATGCATTAATAAATTCAGCTCTATGGTGTGGTAAACGTTCTTCAAAGAAATTTGGTGGTGGCCAATCCTTCAATTTCAACATCAAAGGCCACCCATTTTTATGCATTTGACCCTCTACATACCCTTTGAAAAATTGATGGATGCTGATTTCAATCTGCACCACCACATGCATACACAGACAACAAAGATCATTTTTGAAGCATTTCAAAGAGGAAAAAACAAGCATTTAAAACCCAATAAGGGTTTCCCACAACATGGACAGCCTCCAACTCAACCATGATGACAACAGAGACATTGTATATATTGTTATTTTTTGTCTGCTTACAGCATTCTCTACCAGTCTTACAAATTACAAATCAAAAGGCAAAAAATAGAGTGAACCACACATGTATCACCAGAGTGGGTTTTTTCTTGGGTATTTAAATAGAGATTAGGCGTCTTCCATCCCTATTTCATTTGGAAGTTCTTCTCATGGCTTTTCATTCTTCAAATGCATTTGAAAAAATCAAAATGGCAGAGAATATTTTTTCTACCCTCAGCAATGTAAGTTGTCCTCCAGTGGAACTTAACAGCACACAATTGGTTTGCTGGTCTTTGCTAAAAACAAGACTGATGTTGATTCTTCGGCACATGATTCTCCACTCTACAACCTTCCCATCCTGGTTGATGTTCAATATAATAAATAAGTTAATACAGATTACACAAGGAGAAACTTTTTAGCTTCCCACAGGAACAGGCTATTTAGAACCAAAAAATCCCTAAAGAACACCTGCCGGATGCAGAAAAACTTAACAAAACCATCACAGCCTCAACAATAACAACGGCTCGAACAATCTTGCCGTGTACCGGCAAATAAACTAGAATGTTTCCAATTTTAACATATTTTCAACCGAAAGCATTCACAAATTCACAAATCGTAGCAGTTTTAGAAGTCTTACTGCATGCCATGCCACGGTTTAAGCCATCCTCCATCAAATTACACCGATTCTTGGCAATTTAGACCTTGACTTCGAATCTAAATGTTTGTCCACCAAATTCATCCAGCCGCGCTCCGGCAGTGGTAATCTATATCAGACTTTGTACAAGAGGCTCAAAAAACAAAATCTATATCAGACAAGATGCGAATCGAACCACAGTTCTCTTGTTCACGGATAAAATCCAGCTCAAACATTCCAACGATGAAATGAAGCTTTAGTGAAGGTGAAATGTTTAATCAATGCTTTGTTTGTTGATGCGCCGTCGCTTAAGCGACGCATAAACAAATCATGGAAAAACAAAATGCCATGGAGCTTTGCCCATATGTTTAATTAATGATTTTTTTTAGATGCGCTGTCGCTTAAGCGACGCTTATGAGGCTAGACGTCGCTTAAGCGACGCTTATGGCCAAAATTTATAAAAAAAAATTAACTTTCTGATTTTTGGTAGGTTTAAAAGAAAAAATCCACACGCCGTCGGAAGTAACCATCGGATTTTGGATCGAAATGTAGTAGTGCATAAGACAAATAAAAACTCAAGCTTCATGTTGTTATTTCTCGACGTTGATCCTCTAGGCTCAACTCTAGGACCAGTGTGCATCTCTAGATCCTACAAATTAAATATCAATTGTTAAATTCAACTAACAATGTTCTAGTACATTATCTCAATAAAAGACCATATCTAAATTAACTCAACAATTATCAACATGTTCATGGACATTGCATGAAACAATTGGTCATTAATGAACATCTCACCTCAACGAGAGACTGTCACAAATGGGATTGTGTTCCTTGTGTAGCAGATCGAGCCGTTTGTTGAACATCAAGGATGGTCACATCCATGGTCGAACTAGAGGGGGCAGGAATTGTTGCTGCTATTGGTGGTTGTAATCACCAAATGTTGAAATAGTTATACATGTGCACGAATAAACAATAGACAACAATAGCATACTATGTTTATATCATATTCAAATAGTTATACCTCTTTGTGGCTTGTTGTTATTGCAGATGCCACATTGATTGATGTTGGTGGCTACAATCACCAATGTTGAAATAGTTAGATATGCACGACTAAACATTAGACAGAAATAATAAAGTATGTAATGATCATGTTGAAATAGTTGTGCCTCTTTGTGACTTGTTACCATTGCAGATGCAACACTGACTGCTGCATCAACCATCCCTACGAGGTTTCCAATAGTAAACTCTCGCTTCTGATGTAGTAAACATGAAAATCAAACATTAAAAAAAAAATGCACTAGATTTCAAGTTAACAAAACTAGAGTCTTGATAGGAGTAGGATGCCTCATATACACATGAACCTTGTTCATGTATGGCCTATGAGGAGATACAACTCTAGGAAATGGTCCAGGTGTTTCGGTTGGTGCCTATAGTAAACAAGTGTTCATGTAGTTAGACATGCATGATTCAACGAACATACATGTATTTAAAAAATGACATTTTTAATTGTTTACCTCGAGCCCAAATGTTTCCTCGGTCGATACAACGATGGATTCTACCTCCATCACTGCTTTTCCCCGTGAAGGATCAGCATCTGCAAGTTTAATAATTGTAAATATTAGACCCTAGATAGAATTAGTGAACTAACATGTACAGTATGTGGAAATTAACAAATTAAAAAGTATTATAAAACTGAAATTTTAAAATGTTTACCTCGGTGTGAGATACGACAATGGGTGCTATATGAATCTCTCCACCAACCAAGGGATCAATGGATGGAATTTCCTTCCCCCCTATAGAGTGTGGAACATGAAACTATAGGGCATTGCTTCCAGCGTAAAGCATTAAGTGCAAGTTAGAAAAATTAATAAATTAGCTCAAACTATACATATGTGTACAAAGAGGAAAATAAATGAAGAATCTATTACAATTAACCATCTACATACATCACTCAAAAACCCACTGAAGACAACATATGAGGAAATACCGTAGCAAGGACGACCACACTATGTGCACTCATGAGGCTCAAAAGTAGGTTGGGGATGTTCTGATGCTGCTACACTAATAGATGGTGTTGCGCTAGTGGGTGGTACTGCACTAGAATATGGTCCTACACCATTTCGTTCCGGTGTATATACCACACCCGTGACATATGTCCCTTTACGCCCATATGTTGAACCATAGTGCTATGACAAACAACTACCCGTGCTAAACTCAAATACGCATCACGTGTCTGTGGACTAACATGATGTACAGGTGGGACATCTAGCCCAGGAAACTGCTTGCGAGGTGCACGGATAGGGAGATCAAGGTCTCGAAGCCTAGAATTGGTTCAGTTTGGGGGCATGCCCCCACCGGTCCCCTGAAACTGCAAGATATCAAAATAGTTTACGTGTTTACCCAACACGAACTCTGCATACATATTTCGAAGTAAATATAGGTGGATTTCCCATTTGTTATGTGGTGCAGCATATCAAAAACCATATACCATCTTCCCATCTAGTTATCAAAAAATGGCTGAAATGTGCACCACTCAATAGAGATATGAGGCCTATTTTCATTTGGGATTTCCCCTGTGCGAGGGTCCCTAAACAATGAAAATACATGTTCTTTGGTTATTTTCAACTTTTTGATTGCATTTTAGCCTATCCCATCAGCGTACTCTTGTCTTTTTCTTTCTCTATATGATGTAATATCATATAGTATGTTGCTTGACAGTGAAATAGTCTCAACAATTGCATCCAAAGTGGATGCAAGTGAGCGGCGAATTGTGTCACCTCCACTAAAATCCATACTAAGTCCCCTAAAGTGGGAAAGCTCAATTAGTATTTCGGCATTTGTGTCCATAGCCACAACTCCAATAAAAACATCAATAAGAAAATAATTAGAAGCATATACATGGTATATAATGACGTCTCTTCAAAATTGAAAATGTAAATTAAATCAAACTCAAGTAAGCAATTTAATGGAATTCACTTACATACATTTAAAACTTAAAATTAAACATTTAACAATTAAATAGTAAGTTTCGTTCAACTTCTTTCTAGAAGTCAAGGAACTTCTTAACCCTCATTGGTGACTTTTCCATGCAAACTTGGTTTTAAACTTCTTTGCATTTAGGAGTGTTGTTTTGACATGTTTTGGCCTTTATGTCCCTTGGATATGTAAAAGGAAGGGGAAAGGGACTATTAGGACATGTGAGGCAAGAAAAGGGGTGATATAGGGCTGCCACCAATCCTCTAAATATAATTGGCTTGATCATGGTTGGGAACACTCTCATGACACACTTTAGGTAGTTCATGGGTGTTCACCATTTCCATTGTTGTATAAACATGGAAACCAACCAAAAGTGACATGGAAAAATGGATAATTTGTGGACTGGAATACAACTGGTTGTAGATGAGCTTAGAGGCTCAACATGTAGAAATATATTACCCATAGTTTTTGCTATTTTAAGAAATGGTTGATAAACCTAGTGATGCAGGGGCATAGACTATTTGAGTAAAGCCATTTGTGACTTTGATAGGTCAAGGGATCTTAGGGAGACCTAGAGTCTCTCATGTTTCTAATTTGCTTTATTATGTTTATAGGATAAAAGAAGCAGAATTCAATTTCTATTTAGTTCAGGTGATGACCTCTAATTAATTATCTTTTTGGTAGCCCAATAGAGCTAGGGTCAGAACTGCATGATGATTATGAACTCTTCGATGGTGCGCTGAATACCGAGGTTGTATTGTGGCATGAGGATTTGTTGACTTGTAATTCGATATCACAATGAGAAAGTTTGTATATTTCAATTTTTTGTCATTAGGATAAGGTGAGGGGCACGAAGGGTAAGTCATATGCGCAGAATAAGAGAAAAGTGTCGATAAAGGTATAATTAAAACACAAATGAGGTGGGTTCTATAACCGAGAATTGCAAATATTTTAGTGGAAAAATGGTGGTGGGTGCTAAAACCGAAGGAAGGAATAAAACTAGTCATAGTTACTAGTTTTAACTCCGTGTTTATATATATATTGGTGATTTATATATAATACATTGTTCTATGTTTAAAAGGACAGGCCAAGAGGCACTTTGTTAATGTGTTTTGGCATTTAGTTAGGGGTGATTAACTAAGAGCCAATGTATAACTACATACACTTGTGATGAAATTTTTATTATGTTCATGGACAAATGATTGTGATGAACTTTTGAGAAACCAAGTTACTAATTTTTTATGCATTTTTTCTATTTACACTCGTGCATGCATTTCATCTTGTTATGGCCATTTCCGAGGAAAGTTATTCAATTAGTATCATGGGGAAATGGCCTTTGAGGGTTGGAAATTTGGGTTTCATGTTGATGGATACATTGTATAAAGGGAGGAGTTCTATATTTTTCAATTTTTGCTTACAATAGCAATTCTTGAGTTCTTGAAAATAAAATCATTGTACTTATTCACTCATCTCGGTTGAGGGAGATGTGAATTTAATTAGTGACTGGGTTATTTCCAATCTGCTAAATAATGCAAAATTTGGTTGTTTAAAACTATTAAAAAATAATATTTTAGGTTTAGAATGGACAAAAAAAAATGCTATAGGCGAATTAATTACCTGATTAGATGACAATCGATCGGTGGATTTGCCTCCCCTTGAACTAAATCAAGCTCCTCCAATAGTCCACGGCACCCAATTCATCCTCGTGCATCTCGATATGTGTGTTCCTCATGGGTAGAATGCGTCGCGAGTTTTGGGACTATGTAGATAAATTAATTTTAATTTTACAAATAGCGTACGCATTTTATAACTCCATATCGCGTACGTGTTTTGTAGTTATGTAACGCATACGCAATATGATTTCCTATCCTAAATGTTCCATGACATGTGGGGCTCGGGTTGAACCATAGCAAGTGCTATGTAGCAGAAACGGGTTGTATTTTTATGTAAAGTGGCCGTGTTTTTAAAAACTAGGATTGCAACTAAAAGGTCCCTCATCTTCTTGCACTGACCCACAAATTAAAAATATAAAACAAGTGTATAACTATCATAATATTTATATTAAGTGTTATAATTTATCAAATAATGTTGTTAAATACACATAGATTATTATAAACAAATTAAAAATATTAAATATAAGTGTAACTACCATTATTTATATTAAGTGTTTTCACTTTAAATCAATATTTTTTATGTTTAATTTCCTCACTTAACATTTAATATGATATTTAAAGTTATTGTAGCCATATATAACACTATGTTAATTTATAAGTAATATAATTTTTTTTTATAAATTATAATTTTTTTCTCTTTTGATTGATTTTAAATAAATAATTATTGTAATCAAAAGTAGAATAATATAAATAATATATTTGTAATATAATTATTTTAAAGATTATAATTCTGTTGTCTTTATTTTTTTAACTTAAAATAATATTTAATATTATATTTAAAAAAAATTGTTATAGCATATGAGTAACACTATGTTAATATAAATAATATAATTGTTTTAGAAATTATTAGTAGGTTAATATAATATAATTGTTTTGTAGCCAACTACAACAATAAATAATTTAATTGTTTTATAAATTATAATTGTTTTTTTCTTTCAATTTGTTTTAAATAAATAATTTCTATTTTGTTTTAATATATAAAGAGAAAAAGTTAATTATTTTAATTTTTTATAGATATATGTATGTATAATTAAAAATTTTAATTATATATATAAAAGCTTAATTATTTTTTATTTTGATAAATATATATGGTTAAAAATTTTACTTCTTGTTATATTTATACTGTTCCTTATCAACATCAACAATAGATTATTACAACACATTTAAATTAAGTATAACCATTATAATGATAAAATTATTTTTAAATTGTTTAAAAAAATTCTAAATTTTATACATATTTTGATGTTTTTCTATTGATATATACTATTTGTTTAAAATTGATTTGTATTTAATCTTTTGATTTTGATTTTGAATTTAATATATAAAGAATTCGTTTTGATATATATTAATCTCAAAACGATAACTTACGACAGAACATTGCAGAGAAGACTTTTTCCCTCAACCAACTAAGGGAAATCGAAGGGAGATGGACAGAAATATGACGAGTATTCACAACGATAATTACTTGCATTGTGCTTTGCACGCAGTGAATGTGCCTTTCCCTGCGCAAAGTAATGTTAACGCTCTTATGAATTTGGCGCAGCTCCTCGGTATGCTAGGGTTCTTTTGAATGGATCCATAAAGAGTATGGTTACAGTGTCTACACAAAACACAAATGGTATATTTTTCTTGTTTCCGTCCCGCTTTGATCTGTGTATACCCGACGGCTTACCGCCGACCACAACTCCAGCATGGGCGCAAAAATTGAGCCCCGCATTGGAGAACCTCCTTAGCAGCAGAGGCAAAGACTCATTTCCAGCCATCACATGCATCGTTACAGATTGTTTCACAAACGTATGCAGGTATTTGCATTTGGTGAGGTTCTTAATTGAAAGCATTGAAGAGGAATGAGCGTGGCAGTATCCTAAGAGATATCGTTGTTAACCAGTGAGTACGCGCGGTCATAGATCTAGGGTAGTCAATTAGGTTATAATGCCGTAAAATACTTGACATCAATACAAAATTATACCACAGTTACACCATAATTAATGATGGTTCTTTCGATGCATCTCTGACAAAGCTTGCGAAACAGATGGGATATAAATGGATACATGCGACAAAGCTTGGTCACTAACACCACCACCGGAAAGAGTAATCTGTCCATGAACGAGGAGTAAGCCCCTCTCTGCCAATGGCCTTGAACATCCACCCATAACCCCCACAGCATACACACGAGGTATGTCTGAGTCTCTTCTCCCGTTTCATTTCATTGCAGAAATAAATTCTTTTTAATGCATAAATGATGTCAAACACTATTCTAAGCCTGAGCTTGCCTATTGATTGAATGCCCAATCTCAACTCCATAATATAATCTGGGTGATCAGTCACAATTCCTAGCTGCAAGCCAAGCAAATTCATAAAGCATAATAGTCAACACATATTGCAGTTACAGAAAGAGAAAAAAGTTCACAAAAATTAAGAAAACATAGAAATGTAAAGAATAAAAATATAAAAACAAGTTATAAATATCATTATGTTCATTCCCATCACCGAACAGGTCAGAGGAAACGTTCTTGAACCGAAAGCAAGAGAGAAGCACATTGCAATTTTGACATAAGAATTCTCATTACAACTTGCTAGTAACTTGAAAAACCAGTCCTCGTAGAAGACATAGACATCAGGCAGCAGCAGATAGCTCATATTGCAGCTACTAAACATCTACACCATATTCTTGGGCGGGAAAGGAGATAACATGGCAATGAATAGTAACACACAATTCTAAATCAGCATAGTTATAAGTAAAGTGGCGGGTAAACCTCCATAAGGCCAGCAAGATTGATAGACAGTATAGCTGATGGATCTTTTGGTGGCTTAATCAATGGCCACGGTGTGGAGTTTAAGCAGTTAACCACTGAACAGTTACAGGATTTGCCACCAGGTGAGAAAGTTTTAACCTATTGTTTATTAAAAAGTAAAAACTATTCAATAGCGTTAACTGAATTACAGCAACCATCAAATCGATCTGGATCTGGGCTGTATATTGTTACAGTCTCATTAATCGTGATGATCCTATCATTAAAGTCACTAGTCACCCCCAAGCTTCAACCCTACATGCAGGTTCTTTTCACAAGAGTCAAAAGAACAGGATAAAATGGAAGGCAAAATTAAAACCTGATTGAAAATAAACAGTGGAAGGAAAAATAAAAAACCAGATTTCTAATTGCTTACCAAACTGGGCAATGAAAATAACATTTACAGATGAAAAGGAGATGATAAAATAGTAGCTGTCATGGGTAAAGATAGCATAAAATTTGAAACTAAGCAAGATGAAAATAGCATAAAATTTGAAACTAAGTAAAATGAAAACAAACACATTCCAAATGTGTATTATGTCCCAAATCTCAAACACAATCTAATTAGCATTTTGAAAATGATCCATGTGAGATTTTTTATTCAAATACAACACTAATTGCAAAAGTCCAAATGACACAAAATAAGATGTTCCCTTTAAGGTTGCAAAACTATTTCCTCTCAAATGAGTCATGGTTATGGCACTTAAGGTTTGGTCATTTAAGCTTCAGTGGTCTAAATTTGTTGCTAGAAAGAACATGGTGAATGGTTTGTCATTGATTGAACAACCAAACAAACTTTGTGAATGGTGCATTATTTGTAAGCAACATAGAGAATCATTTCCTATTGGTAAGTCATATAGAGCAAGAGCTCCACTTGAAATTGTGCATTCAGATTTGTGTGGGTACATGAAGACACCTTCTATTGGGTAAAGTGTTTAAGATGTTTAAAGTCATGGTTTAAAAGCAAAGTGGACGCTACATTAAAATTCTAAGAACAGATAGATGGGGAGAATTTGCATCAAATGATTTCTTGATTTTCTGCAAAATAAATGGGATCAAAAGGAAATTTACAGCTAGCTATACTCTACAACAAAATGGTATTGCAGAAAGAAAAAAAAGAACAATAATGGAAATGGCAAGAAGCATGAAGAAAGCTAGACATCTACCAAATGAATATTGGGCTGAAATAATAGCTTGTGTAGTATATATTTTGAATCGTTCCCCCACAAAGAGTGTCAAAGATAAAGTACCACAGGAAGCATGGAGTAATAAAAAACATAATGTTTCTCATTTAAGCATCTCTAGGTGTATTGCATATGCACATGTTCCTACTGAAAATAGGAAGAAGTTAGATAATAAAGGAGAAAGATGTATTTTTGTGGGATATAGTGAGCAATGAAAAGCATACAAGTTGTATAATTCTATCACAAAAAGGACATTAATCAGTACAGATGTCAAGTTTCTTGAAGATGAAAAATGGGTTTGGAATGAAAATCTACATCAACAACAACAATTCGAAATGAAATATTTTGATGAAGATCAAGCTCTTCATCAAGATGAGTTCACATAGCACAACATCAACACCTCAATCAGCTTCATGATCTCAGTCAACCGCTAAATATCACTCAAGTAATAGCTCAAGGTCAAATGGAAGTCTAGTGAAGACAAGAAGTCTCCAAGAAATATATGAGGTAACTCATGGTAATGATGATGATAGTTAGATTTCTTATTTTGCATTATTTTATATTGTTGATCCAATATGTTTTCAAGAAGCAGCTAAATACGAAAGTTGGAAGAAGGATATGGATGAAGAACAAACTTGGCAATTGGTGAATCTTCCAAAAGGAAAAGATGTACTAGGTGTATAATGGATCTATAAAACAAGGTTTGGTAGTGATGGAAATGTTGTAAAGCATAATGCAAGGTTAGTAGCAAAGGGTGTAGACTTTTTCTCGAGTAGCTAGATTAGATACAGTAAGAAGATAAGGGTACAAAGGTAGATCCAAGTCTGTTCAAAATATTAGTAGGCATCTTGATGTATATTACAGCAACAAGGCCTTACATTATGCATGCAATTACTTTGATTTCAAGGTTCATGGAAACACCAATGGATTCACATTGGCAGATATGGAAAGGATTTTAAGATATATTAGTGGAACAAGAGATTATGGAATCTTATATTCAAAATAACATGATTTCATTCTAGTTGGTTACACAGACAGTTATTTTGCACGTAGCATTGATGATAAGAAAAACATATCTGGGTATATTTTCCATCTTGGTTCAGGAGCAATCTCATGGGCTTCGCAAAAACAACCCATTGTTACTCTTTCAACTATAGAAGTAGAAGATGTAGCCACAACATCAACAGCATGTCAAGCAATCTGGATAAGACAAATAATGTCAAATTTGATGCAAGATCAAGAAGGAGCAACAAAAATTCACTGTGACAATAATTCAACAATAAAACTATCAAAAATCATGTTTTTCATAAAAGGAGCAAGCACAGTGATACTAGATATCATTTCATCCGAGAACTTATCAACAATGGTGAATATATCTTGAATTTTGCAAGCGTGAAGTCTACAGATATTTGAACACGAGCCATTGGGAAAACAAATACTTGAACATCTAAACAAAGGTTTGGGCATCATTAAGAACTCAATCTTAAGGGGGACAAGCAGCCCTGCATCTATCCATCAACCAACCACCAAGTTTCCCATCAACCACCGAGCCATCCAATAAATGAAATTCACCATAGCTAAAAAATTTGAATAGTAAAAACATGTTTGCAAATCTACTATAAATAGATCATTTCATAGCTGCTTAAGGCACACTTGTAGATTTCTCGTTTTCTTAATAAAATTCTGAGGGGTCAGTGCAAGAAGATGAGGGACCTTTAAGATGTAATCCTAGTTTTCAAAACCAACATCATGTTACCAAAAAAATACATCAACCCGAGCCTGACATAGCACTTCTTATGGTTCAACCCCAGCCTGACATGTCATGGAACATGTAGGATAGGAAGACAAATCGCGTACATGTTATATAACTAGAAAACACGCTCCCGATATGTAGTTATAAAATGAGTACGCAATTTGTAAATAAAAAAAAAATTTAAATACACAGTCTCGGCCCATTTTCACAATCAGGAACGTGAGTTCGACGGGCCATTGGAGCGTTTGGAGCGAGACCATTGCTTGGGATTGTTGCAGGATCTGATTCAAGTTGAGGGGAGGAGATTTCACTCGTGCATTGTCATCCAACAAGGTAATTCAATCACCCAATGCATTTTTTTTGTCAATTTTTACCCTATAATTGTCAATTTTTGTCAATTGTATTGTATATATTAATTGTAAAATTTTGGGAGCAGGTTGTGACCATGACCCAACCAAGGTTTGTTTGATATATTATCAACTTCTTCATTTGAAATGGAAATATAATCGAGTTTATTTGGATTACCATCTGTATTTTAGTGCATGTTTTAGGTTAATAAAGGGAATTGGGACCTATGGTGGTATTGTGGCCTTTGGATTAAAGTATTGGATAGAATTAGAGTCATTAATCCCTCTAGTTTTGTCACTAATCATATATCTATTTGGCCCTCTTCTATGTCATTTTGTGCTTCTTGCACTTGTTATTAGGGACTTGTGATCTTATTCATTAGAGTCATTTAGTTGGATAGTGTCTACCTCAATTCAAATTGGGAGTTGGGAGAAATTGTAAAGTCAACCTCAAAAGAGAGGTTTGGGCATGTGACTATTAGTTTATATCTTTGGATCTTTTTTTCATTTGATTTCCTTGGATGCCACAACAAGTGTCAATAGGCAAACAAGAAATGCAAAGAATGCTCAAAAGGCATGAAATATTCATCAATGAAAAAAAACCTCCATTGTCTCTCTCCAAGTGACGGTGCACAATAATTAAAATACATCACAATATGAGTTAAGGACTATTATCATGCAGTAAGGAGGCAAAATTTAAGCTTTAGAAGTTGGATGCATATCCTTAATGACCACAATGGAAGCAATTCTAAAAGGAAAATATTAAATAGCTTGCCATCGTTGGTCCTCTCTTGGTTCTACTTCGGCAGCCATCAAGGATGATGAAATAGTTT
>LPNX010578338.1:0-258930 GCA_001517045.1 Pseudotsuga menziesii
TAACCTATCTATTTGACACACACACACACACATCCCTATGTCTCCCCTTACCACTAACACCCCCTAACCTATCTCTCTCTCACACACACACACATCCCCATGTCTCCCCTTATTACTAACACCCCTTAATCTATCTTTTTCTCACACACACATCCCTTGAGTTGCAAAAAAATATATTTAGGTTGGAGAGAGGGGGGGGTTTAAGGTGCAAAGACTAAGGGATTGCTTGTTAATTCCCCCTAAACCTTGAATGATCCCTTAGCCGTGAAAATACCTTCTTAAATTCTCCTAAACACTATTAGAGTAAAACACACACTTGTTTTATGTGGTCATAACATACCCCCATTTTTGTTATCAATAGCATGTGCATGTTTCATCTCAATATAAACAATAGTAGTCCCTATCTGAGAAACACTCTATCATAATTCACACATGTTTGACAGTCCCCACACAATTTCATGTTGCAGAATGTGCGTGAACATTCTCTTCTTCACCATATTATCACACAAAATTGTTTTTGACATCAATCATCTCCACCACAAGTGTCTAAGTATTTCTTGGAGCATGGTATACATTGAGGAGTAGGAAATAAAGAATTAATTGAGCAAGAAAGAAACCATTAATTGAGCAAGGAGCGCCATAGAGCATCTCCACCACAAGTGTCTAAGTATTGCTTAGAGCATGTTATACGTTGAGGAGCAATAAATAAAGAATTAATTGAACAAGAAAGAAACCATTAATTGAGCAAGGAGCACCATAGAGAATATCCACCATTGTTTTTCTAGCAATTGAGGAGCTAGCAAAGGAAACATTAACTTGGTCATTATGGTGGAGTATGTAGACACAATTGAGCAAGAAACAAACCAAGGTTGGGGAATTTCTCATTGAGGAGCACCATAGAGCATCTCCACCATTGTTTTTCTTGCAATTGAGGAGCTAGCAAAGGCAACATTTACTTGGTCATTGTGGTGGAGTATGTAGACACAATTGAGCAAGAAACAAACCAAGCTTGGTGAATTTCCCATTGAGGAGCACCATAGATCATCTCTACCATTTTTTTTCTTGCAATTGAGGATCTAGCAAAGGAAACATTCTTCCCAATATTCCCCCTAATTTGAGTATCTAGACACAATTGAGTAAGAAAGAAACCAAGCTTGGGTAGTCTCCCATTGAAGAGTACCATTGAGGATCTAGCAAAGGAAACCATATACCATTGATCATTGTGGTGATGGGAAACTCATGCAATCGAGCAAGGAAATCAGAAAGGAATAGGATACCCAATGAAATCCTTGAAGAAATTAGAGAGAATAAAAGAAATGACATGACCAATCGAAGACGGTCTATGGACACTCAACCAATTCTAGTTGTTGAGGATGCCACAGTTCCTCCCACCAATCTACATCAAGAAAGACAAAATCATTTGCTCAAGGGGCCTTCGGTCTCCATATCAATAGAAGAATGAGCACTGTATGGCATTGATCAAGGAGTAAAACGTAGGTGCACATCAAGGCTACTTGAAACCTTTGCATATTTAATAAAATGTGGGTATACAAGTGAGGAAGTTAGAGAGACGTTGAATGTCGAATGTATGCTCGAAGAAGATAATGTTGTTCAGAACACCCAAAAGGATTTTTAATTGCCACCGTCCGCCCGATAGGAAGACAGGGAAGGAAATGAATCTCATGTTCAAACTCCAGACCAACAAGGTGCAGTTCCAACCTCCCTACCTCCATTAGCAACTTCATGCCAAAGAACTCCAAAATGTATACCAATCGATGAGAGTATCATTGGTTCGCTTGAAGGTACGATTTCTAAACACAGTATTGCATATCAATCTCAACATATACTTGTCAACTATTTTGATTCTAAATGTGATGGAGATAAATGTAGATTATTTATATCGTTGTTAAAAGCTAGGTCTATGACTATTGTTAGGAGAAACTTAAGGATAAAGATGATAAATAGTTTTGAACCAAGTTCTCATGTTGTCAGAAGTTTAGTAGATGAATTTAGTACTATTGGAAAGAAATATTGTTCAAAGGATTGCAATGAATCTCGTCGTGTGTTGTCATAATAAATCATAAACAAAAGCACCAAGGCCCTTTGCCTTCTTAAGCCTACATCCAAACTTGTAGGATTCGATATCAAAGCACTCCGTAGGTATTGTTCTAAAACAGAACAACTTGACTCTGGTTAAACATATGTCCATTCCTTCATTGGTAGGTTTCCACACTCTGATATGAATCTCATTCATGTGGTAAAGGGACTTGTGCAAGAGTTTTGGCATGACAATAGTAGACCTTAATCTAACCAAAAATATGTACTAAATTTGAGAAGGCGTTCAAGGGATCGTCATCCCCACTTTAAATATTTTCTTGACATGACACAAACAAAATTATATGAGAGATTTAGGCATGAACATAATGAACTTAACTTGGGCCACACCTATATGAGTGCAAGACCATCCAAGGAACTCGTTCATTCCATTCAGTTAGGACGTTAGACAATGCTATAGTTGAAATTTGGACAAGGAAACTCTCTTGTTTTTCTTATCCATGTAGCAGTGGTGAATGGGACAAATATGAATCCACAAATTAGGTTGACAGTTGGGATCATCTATCACTCCCCATTGGTCAAAAAATAACAACAAAATTATCCTAGTTGGAGGAGGTCCAGTCGAGTATTTCACATGACTATGACCACATTTCAGATCTCATACAAACAGGTTCGACTATTATGCTTATAACTTTGAAATGTTTGATGACCTTGATAACCTTCATTTAGGCATGTTTGACGACTATTAAATGTATAATATAATTATGGTCGTTGCTCGGATAGACAAACCGTCAACTCCATTGGATTCAGGACATCGAGATAGTGATAGGGATGGCCCTCTACTCTAGGTCCATGGACAAGGGATCATTTTTTGGTCAATTTTGGAAACTAGGGTTTTCTTCAGTAAGGGAATGTCAAATTTTTGCACATGGGCTTAAACTTCGCATATTGCTCGACTGTGAATTTTTGGCTACTGTTCCCACATGGAACATTCCTAAACATGCTTGCATGACCTACTGGAACCTCATGTTGATGCATGGTTTCCATTCTATGCCCCGGTTAGGGATTCAACAAGTGTCCCTGAAAGCCTGTAGGAGGTGGGATTCAACGTGCCATAGAATGATGGTCACTGCTCATTTCAATGAACCGTCAACTCCATTGGATTCAGGACATTGCGATAGTGCTAAGGCTGGCCCTCTACTCCGGGTCCATGGACAAGGGATCATTTTTTTGGTCAATTTTGGAAACTAGGGTTTTGCTGAGTAAGGGAATGCCAAATTTTTGCACATGGGGGTCAACTTTGCATATTTATAGACTCTTAATGTGTGGCTAGTGTTCCCACATGGAACATGCCTAAACGCGCTTGCATTACCCACCAAAAACGCATTTTAATGCACGGTTTCCATTCTATGCCCCGGTTAGGGATTCAACAGGTGTCCCTGAAAGCCTGTAAGAGGTGGGATTCAATGTGCGATAGAATGATGGTCATTGCTCAAATTGATGAACCATCGGCTCTGTTGGATTCAGGAAACCGGGATAGTGCTAGGGGTGGCCCTTTACTCTAGGTCCATGGAAAAGGGATCATTTTTTTGATCAATTTTGGAAACTAGGGTTTTTCTCAGTCAGGGAATGTCAAATTTTTTCACATGGGGGTCAACTTTGCATATTGATCGATTGTGAACATGTGGCTAGCATTCTCATATGGAACATGATTAAACACACTTGCATGACCCACCTAAACCTCGTTTGGATGCATGGTTTCCATTCTATACCCCGGTTAGGGATTCAAAAGGTGTCCCTGAAAGCTTGTAGGAGATGGGATTTAACGTGCAATAGAATGATGATCATTTCTTGGATCGATGAACTATCGGCTCTATTGGATTCGGGAAGTTTGGATAGTGATAGGGGTGGTCCTCTACTCTGGGTCCATGGACAAGGGATCTTTTTTTTGTCAATTTTGGAAACTAGGGTTTTTGTCAATAAGGGAATGTCAAATTTTTGTACATGGGGGTCAACTTTGCATATTGCTCGATCGTGAACGTGTGGCTAGCGTTCCCACATGGAACATGCCTAAACACACTTGAATGACCTGCTGAAACCTCGTTGTGATGCACATTTTCCATTCTATGCCCCGGTTAGGGATTCAACATGTGTCCTTGAAAGCCTATAGGATGTGGGATTCAACATGCCATAGAATGATGGTCATTGCTCAAATTGATGAACTATCAGATCCATTGGATTCAAGACATTGGGATAGTGTTAGGGGTGGCCCTCTGCTATGGGTCCATGGACAAGGGATCATTTTCTTGGTCAATTTTGAAAACTAGGGATTTGCTTAGTAAGGGAATGTCAAATTGTTTCATATGGAGGTCAACTTCACATATTGCTCGACCCTGAATGTGTGGCTAGCGTTCCTACATGGAACATGCCTAAAAATTCTTGCATGACCCACCATAACCTCATTTTGATGCACAGTTTGCATGACCCACTCCAACAATTCATCCTCACTTAACAATTACTTATCAGGGCCGAATTCTCTAGGAGAGTCTAATAATCCTAGTGCCCCACAACTGTGGGGACTTTTCCCTCCGATCAACAAGGATGGTTAACCATGACTCAATTTTTGGGACTATTTCCCCGACTTACAATGGAGGGTTAACCTCAATGACTTTACATGACTTGTTTACATTATTGAATCTCCCAATCGAAACATCGGGGCATGAAATGACTCAATTACATTATAGATACTTCCCAGAATAAACATCAAGGTAAAATACATAAGATATACAAGCGAATACATTCTGAAGTTACAAATACATCAACAATCCCTCTTAACAAGGAAGGTATTCTCTCGACACAATTTATCAGCACAAGTCTTCTTCTCTGTATCATCTGTATCATCATCAATTCATCTTCAATTCATCTTCATCAAGTCTGGATCATCACTGGATCTAGATCATCATTGGATCATCATCGAGTCTGGCTCATCACTTGATCTGGAGCATCACTGGATAATCATCATTGCTTTCGCTATCTCAATCAAATGGCGCTATCTCTTCATTCTTCTTGTCACAGGAAGTTCTACAGAGCTAACCATTTTTCATGCTGGTTGTGGGCTAGCCTCTAGGTAGGTCTTCATCTTCTTCAGCACTTATATCTAACCATGAGAGGAACACATCCAAGAACCATGTCAGAATGAACTGCCCAGCACTTACATCTTTCGTTCTCAAAGAATGGCTCTTATCTCTAGGCTGAGTGTCAGTCTGTTATACCAAAATCCTGTCACCATCATGTGATAAGACATTTGACATACCTACTTTCCCTAAATCCCAGCTTCTAGAGTGAGAACTAAATGTTTTTTTATTAATCTATCATACAAATTCCTAGCACCACATATGCCCCTTTATCCAGGAGTGGTACCTCTGCTTGTACCGCCTTTCATCGGTTGTCCACAAGCGGTGCCACTACCCATTTCCCTTGGTCCATAGGCAGTTATTACCAGAACAGCTCTGTCATAGAAGGAGAAGTGCAGTACCCTGGGTAAAAAGGGAAAAAGAGAAGATTCTCAAGGCTTCTAGATGATAAGCCTCGATATATCCCTTATCCCTACTGCTGTGGGTTGGTTGAGCTTGAGATCCTTCATCCTAGGATCTTAGAGGCCACCTCACCCACTAATTTCTCAACCATCTCTATCCATTAAATCCCTATAAAAATGAGCTCATAGCCATGGTTGAGGAGAGAACATTGAAGGTATTGTTATGTTGTTGGATTGATTCTTGGCCCAAGATCATTTGGAGAGAGCATAGAGAGCTAGAGTCAGAGCTTTTGGGGATGAAGAGCTGGTTTCATGGAGATGCATGTCAACACTAAGGCTTGGTTGTAAACTTCTTCATATTTCTAATGCAAGTTGATTTTCTGTCCCAGATATATTGTTGATGTTTGATTTCAGATATATATTGCTAGATTCCTTAGTCACTAGCATAGATTAGTAGATCATATTTTGGTTGCTTTGATTTGTTTCATGTTGAGCTTGATTGTAGGTACACAGGTGGACTATCAAAGCCTTGTATTCCAGATATCTATAGCATCTATGGAGAGTTATCATCCTCTATGATCTATTTGTTCTAGATCTGAACCATTTAGACCAGTGGAACACCTTGCTTTCCATAGGAGGTGAAATATTCTAGCTAACATGGTCCCATACTGAAACAAATTCCTGGTAACTAACCAAGTGCCTCCATTCTCCTAGAGAATGGCCTCTCAGCACTAAGTTGAGCTTTAGTTCCAAACTGAAACAATTTCCTGGTAACTGACCAGGTGCGTCCATTCTCCCAGAGAATGGATTCTCAACACTAAGATAAGCTTCAGTCCCAGACTGAATCAATTTCTTGGTAACTGACCAGGTTCCTCCATTATCCCAGAGAATGGATTATGTAGGTCTTCATCATCTTTGGCAATACTATGGAATCCTCAAGAATGATTACGTGCGTCAACAAAACCTTGAAAGAGAATACTATCACAGATTGTAGGATCTCCAAGGATATTTTACATGTGACTGTCACAAAACCTTGAAAGAGCATCCTAGCACAGACTATAGGATCTCCCAATATATTTTCTATGTGACTACCACCAAAAAACCTCAAAAGAGCATCCTAGCACAGACTATAGGATCTCCCAGGATATTTTCTATGTGGTCAGGAAAAACCTTAAAAGAGTGTCTTGCAACCTACAAGAACTCTAAATAGCATCCCATGACTTTTACGAGCACATAGCTCAACCTATTGGATCTCCAGGGTTGATTACATGCCTCTAGTATCAAAACCTCGAAAGATCATCCTAGTACAGACTTGTTGAGGACTAGAAAATCACAGGTAACAACAGTTAGGGATTCTCCCCAATAAACGTTCCGAACTAGCCCACTACTATTTGGTATGGGGAATCCATCCGGTTTACGGTCTGGATACCATAGGTCAAGTAACAAATTAAAAGGTTTTACCGGTTACGACTCGGTCCACTGTGTATATTTTTAGTTTTTGTGTTTAAGTTATAATGTGCAAGTGCCTATCTAAAAATGCAGATTGATAGAGATAACGAGGAGTGTCACAATGTGATGCCCAGGTTCTTACCTCTCATCTTAACTCTCTCGCATATAAATCACACACACTAAGAAACTAAAATTAACTAACTAACCTATCCCTAGGGAGAAAAATTATCAGTTATCAATGAGTAATGTATTTATGCGCATGCATTAAGAAAAATTACAGATAGTTGTTACTTATTTCAAAACACATGAACATTAATGTAAATATGAACAACAAGATAGCTTATTGTTTATGACAACCTTCATTACTCACAGTGGAAATTTCACAGAATAAACTAGACTGCATTCATAACATGAACAGAGATTCAACGAGTTAGAACGATCTCACAGTTAATAGACATAAGCTGAAAATGAAATAGTTCACATTCAACTGATCCATAGCAAAGCATTTGAAACATTCCACCAAGCTTTCTCTAGCAAGAAACTTGTAATTCTTTATTGCAAAAGGAAATAGTTCTTCTTACAATATACTCTCACAAATGATCTCAAAAAAGTCTCCCTTACATCTAAACTCTCCTATATTTATACAAAAAAGAAAAACCTTTGGGCTGCCCCTCGATGACCTTTGGGCTTCCTCAACCTTTCAGTTCCAAAAATTTTGTCTTGTAGTATGTGCTCATAATTTATACAATATGTTACATTTTAAATTAAAATTTAAGAGCACTTTATGAAGAGGGACCAGCTTGGTCACTGATGAAATTTTTCCAAGCCTGGGCCTCTGCTTCTATCGATCTGCTCAATAATCTATTAGTCTTTTTGAGATACTGTTAATCTCAGACCCTCATTTTATTCTTCTCTTTTCTTTATCTCTGCTTCTTCAAACAATTCTCTGCCTCTTCTGCTTTTTTCTTTTAGACATATCTTCTTTACAACAATCACCCTTTCATAAACATAGCATGTCCTTAGACCATTTAGCATTTACCAAAATAACAAAAAATGTATCAAGCTATTTACCTCCTCCATATGCATTCTGTAAAAAATATATACACGGTATTAATGCATGAAAAGAAAAATGACAAGGCAAACAAAATCCTACAAGTTTGTGTATTAAAACCCTCTAAGTCCATTGTCTCTAATCAAAATCACAACCCCGATAGAACATACTCCTCATGAACCACATTGTCACTACACTAGACTATGTACTGTGCTTCTCATCATGGAAAAAACCTTAACTGGACCAAAACGCATACAAAAATAAAGATTGGAGCAAAAACGTGGGTTATGAACCTTTGGTGAAAAAGAGTCGACAGGAAAAAACCTTCATTAATGGCAAAAAACCCTATCAGCAGGCATAATCACTAGTCGTCGGGTGGATAGTTCACTAGACAGCCACAACGATGGGCGAAAAACAGACTACGGGTTTCGCGATCAAATAAAATCTTCGGCAATCAGAGGCTCTAAGGCTAAAGGTCAACAAAATAAAGGACAATGCACTTCCGCAGTGTCGGTGAATTAAAACTGAGTGTTTCCATAGTGTCGATGAATTCAAGCACTAAACGCCATCGAAGTCATGTATCAAATATTGAAACCACTAACCACTAATGCGTCAGCAGTTGAAGACACTAAGCATCGGGTCATATAGTATGATCAAAAACCGCAACGGTGGACTCACAAATAACTACGGTTCCACGGCAAAATACAACCTATCGGCGATCGGAATTTCTAAGTGCTAAAGGTCGGAACTTTAAATTTTAAAGCCTCTGCAATGTCGGCGATAAAAAAAAAGTATTATTGCGACTTAAAAGGTATTGGAGCTCAGATGTCTAAGTTATAAGCGATCGGAGAGACTAATCACTATAGTATCGGCGATCAAAAACACTATTCTTTGGGTCACTTATAAATTTTCCTCTCAAACGTCGACGACGTCGAGGAGAAGACCTTTGATCCACTCTTGGAACTCGTACTGATAGCGATAAAAAAAAAAATCATCAGAAATCAAATGCTTTAACAATAAAACAAAAAGGAGGTAAAGGCCACAGATCAGTGAGAAAAATAACTGCCCATCGGAACGTTCTCTATTTTCCCTCCGAAACGATGGCGACATAGAAGACTAATGCCCCGATTCATTCATCAATAGAATTCTGACAGTGATAAAAAAACATCGAACAATCAAAAATTTAAGTTTTAAAATAAAATAGAAAACTCCACGGTTTTCACATTGTCGGCGAGGAAGACATTAGTATTAGATCATTCAATTCCTAAATTAGCGAAAAAAAATAGTTGACTGAGCTTCCGACTTTAAACGATCAATTTCTTAAGCAGAGAAAACTGGACTTCCAGGATAGATTTAAAGAAATTAAACAAACCTGGGCTAGATAAAATCAAAAGGAGGGTCCAAAATTTTACAAATTTGGGAAAAAAGGTTGCAGCTGCAACAAGACTATAGGATCTCCCAGGATATTTTCTATTATTATGAGTCGAGCTTCTTCTTGTGTGCACTCTTTCTAGAGTCTAATCAAAGTAATCACTTCCTTTCGGCACACATTCCTCAAATGAATGAATCCCATGATCCTGGGAGGCCATTCATGGTGGTTATCACAACTTCTGCATTCTCCACTTCTTCTTCTACCACTTCAAGATGTTCTTTGATTTGAGAGACCCTCGTAAAGTATGACTGTATGGTCTCTACATTCTGGATCTTCACATTCTTCAATTGGTTTCTCAAAGTCATATTTCAATTTATGTTCTTTCCTTCAAATAGCTTGGTTGAGGAATCAAACATCTCTTTCAATGTATTTAGGGAAGACACTTGAGGTATAAGGTGATCCTCTATTGAACCAGAAATTATCTTCTTGGCCTTGACCAAGTTCTTCTTGTGTAAGGATTTTAGCCTCATCTCCCTCTATAACTAGAACCTCTCTACTTATGTAGGTGTCCAACTCATTTCCTTCAAGAACTAGTGAGATCCTATACTTCAATGCTTGGAAGTTGTCAGCCTCACTAAGATTGTCATCAAGCTAGTGTGATTAGTCATGTTGAAATGAGAACCTCAACTGTAAATAGCAAAATATTAGATATTATCGATTTGAGGTGTCCATCCTGGTTCCAGAGCTGGCTGATCTAGGGTTTTTCAGAGAAACTATAATTTTCAAAACTTGGAATCTTTCATGTCTGATTGGATAGAAATATAGACCTCTTTAAGGATATCTTTCCAATATACTCCTTTTCTGAAAACAGTGGAGGGAAGCTCCCGGAACAGGAAGCCCTAGTTTACCAATTTCTTCTGTAGAAATCCCTGATACTTTTTCTATGGTATCTCCAAAAGTACATCTCCTATGTGTCTAAAATTTTGTAATATGGTATCCTTTTCTGTCCTTTTTCCAACACCATAGGTTTCATCAACATTGGTTTCTCCAATTGGTACTTATGATCATTTTCCCAAGTTGACCTGTTTCAGGACTGTTCAGCATAGCAAAGTTGTATGGACTTACACGTGTCATTGTTTCATATTCGAGGTCTAAAAATTTTATAACAGAAATTAAATTCCATTCCCTTTCTGGAACAGCTTAATAAATTTCATTTGGACCTTCATAGCCCGAGATATAGCAATTCTCCCTAGGTGTCTTATTTGGGGAGGAATCCTGGGAGAGGCTGGAACCCTAACTTGGAGGAATCATATCTCCTAGAATATAGTGAATATGGAGCTGAACCTTGGATATAGTATACATAAGGAATTTATATTCTACCTATGAAAGTTTTGGCACCTGATCCTTCTCCAATATCAATATATAGCGAATCTACCAAAACTATCAGTTTCAGCATTTTAGGGTTTTTCAGGCCCGGGGTCAAACTAGGGTTTGACTTTCCTGAGGTTTCACCCAACGAAAAATATCGACCTAGGTCTCTAAAATTTGATTTTGATGAGGAGATTAATCTTATTCCAGACTCACTCAAAAATTCCTCTTCTATGAAAAGCCCTAATTTCCCGCAGCAAAAACTGAAAATGATCGGAATCAAATTCTGCTTCGATAGAAAGATGTGCCCTTCAATGGAGATTTATCCTAGCATCCTTTTGCTGATGGATTGTGGAGAGATACCCAAAAAATAAGAAGCCCTAGCTTCTACATTTGCATAGTGTCTTCTTTTCAGGTTAGCTCTGATCCCATGTTAAATTTTTATCATTTAATAAATATGATCTAGGATCTTATCTGAGAAAATAACATGCACAACAATAAACACAACAGACAAGAGACACAAATAATTTTCCTCGGGGAAAGCATAAAGGAGAAAACCCCACAACTTCCTCAAAGATAGAATGAGCACCAATGGAAACAGTAAAACCCAAAGACAGAAAAGATGATCTCCAACAACTATACTCTCTCTCTCACACTTGAGAGAGCTTCTCCTCTCTCACTCATGTGCCCCAGTGAGTGAGTGTGTGTGTGATGTGTAGAAATGAGGAGAGCCTCACTTCTATTTATATTCTTTCGTTCACTTTGTGTCCACTCCAACAAGTTGGCCTCACTTAACAATTACTTACCAGGGATGAATTCTCTAGGAGAGTCCAATAACCCTAGTTCCCCACAGCTGTGGGGACTTTTCCCTCCGATCAACAAGGATGGTTAAACTTGACTTAATTGTGGGGTCTATTGCCCCGACTTACAATGGAGGGTTAACCTCAACAACTTTAGATGACTTGTTTACATTATTGAATTTCCCAATTAAAACATCGAGGCATGACATGACTCAATTACATTATAGATACTTCCTGGAATAAACATCAGGGTACAATACATAAGATATACAAGTGAATACATTCCGAAGTTACAAATACATCGACAGATTCAACAGATGTCCCTGAAATAATGTAGGAGGTGGGATTCAATGTGAGATAGAATGATGGTCATTGCTCAGATCGATGAACCGTTGGATTTGTTGGATTCAGGACATTAGGATAGTGCTAGGGGAAACCCTCTAATCTAGATCCATGTACAAGGGATCATTGTTTTAGTCAATTTTGGAAACTAGAGTTTTGCTCAGTAAGGGAATGTCCAATTTTTGCACAAAGGGATCATATTTGCAAATTCCTCAACCGTGAACATGTGGCTAGTGTTCCCACATGGAAAATTCCTAAACATGCTTGTATGACCAAGTAGAAACCTGTTTTGATGAACGGTTTCCATTCTATGCAACAGGTAGGGATTCAACAGGTGTCCCTGAAAGCCTGTAGGAGGTGGGCTTCAACGTGCCATAGAATGATGACCATTGCTTGGATCGATGAACCGTTGACTTCGTTGGATTCAAGACATCGGGATAGTGCTATGGGAGGCCCTCTAATCTAGGTCCATGGACAAGGGATCGTTTTTTTGGTCAATTTTGGAAATTAGGGTTTTTCTCAGTAAGGGAATGTCCAATTTTTGTACATAGGGGTCAACTTTGCAAATTCCTCGAATGTGAACGTGTGGCTAGTGTTACCACATGGAACCTACCTAAAAATGCTTGCATCACCCATTGAAATACCATTTTGATGCATGGTTTCCATTCTATGCCCCGGGTATGGATGCAACAGGTGTCCCTAAAATCCTGTAGGAGGTGAGCTTCAACATGCAATAGAATGATGGTTGTGGCTCAGATCGACGAACCGTCAACTTCGTTGGATTTGGGACATCAGTATAGTTCTATGGGTGGCCCTCTACTCTAGTTCCGTGGACAAGGGATCATTTTTTGGGTCAATTTTGGAAACTAGGGTTTTTCTCAAGAAGTGAATGTGAAATTTTTGCACATACGGGTAAGCTATGCAAATTCCTCGAATGTGAACATGTGGCTAGAGTTCCCACATGGAAAATACCTAAACATGCTTGCATGAACCATCGAAAGCTTTTTTTGATGCACGGTTTCCATTCTATTCCCTGGGTAGCGATTCAATAGGTTTCCCTAAAAGCCTTTAGGAGGTGGAATTCAACATGTGATAGAATGATGGCCATTTCTTGGATTGGCGAACCATCGAATCCATTGGCTTCAGGACAATGAGATAGTGCTAGGGTTGGCCCTGTACTCTAGGTCCATGGACAAGGGATCATTGTTTTGGTCAATTTTGGAAAATAGGGTTTTTCTCAATAAGTGAATGTGAAATTTTTGCACATAGAGGTCAGCTTGAAGGTGATTGTAGATCTTCCCCTCTTGAAAAAATACTTGTTGCGAACTATTATTCCATGTGTAGCTTTTGAGAATTCTGTTACATGTTTTGAGGTGTTGAACTTGACTTATTTCCCATCATTGTCAAGCAAGAAATATTCTTTGTTTGTGTTTTAATCAAGGTGAAAGGAGTTGTCAATTTATATGTGGAGGTGAATTGATCTTAGGATCTCATATCATTCTTGAGAATGGAAATTTGAAAGAAGGTTGTTTCCCGTATTAATTTGGCTTAGTCATCCAAGAGATGTGAGCATTTGTATGATGAAATGCAGGAGGAGACAATGCCATTACGTCAGTAACCATGTAATGAAACATGTTTATGTTTAGAAACAAGTGGCCAACCTATTACGCCATTATTACAAAATATACACACTACAAATGTTTTGAATAATACTCCATAAACATAAATTTATAAAACAAGATTCAGAATAGTACTTCTCCAATCAATTTAAACTATAATAATATCACACATAATTTTCGTCTCTTTGAAAGTTGCCATTCATCAAATGCCATGTACATTAACAAAATGATAAAATAATGTGTAGGATATAATCATAACCATTATTTTGAATCAACCTTATAATACTAGGATAATTTTAGGTTTGATGTGTATCCCATGTATTTGTCAGATGAAAGACATCATGCCAAACACTAATTTCATTTATGTAGACCACATAGGTGCATCACTTAGGTGTGTCAACTTTGTGCATCCTTTAAAATTTTGTTAGGTTGTTATGTGGGTAAGGTGATTTTGTATTCCACTTAGTTGGATCAGTTTATTAGCTGTGCTGGGTGCTTATGTGTATTAGGTATGTTCCATATTTGTGTTCATACAATTTAGCATTGTATATGCAATTGGATCGTGGTAAAAAACAATTGAAACGTACATTTTTGTCATTACGTAATATTGCAATTGTGCATTGTTTTCAAATTTATAACTCATATATACATGCAATCGTAAAATCTATAAAACAAATTGGGAACATTACACATAGAAAAATTCTTGGCCACACGTGTATAATCACACTTAAAAGACTGAACCATGAAGATCTTAAGAGCCTTGATATGAACTATTTTTTATATCATGAAAGTTATAATACAAAAATAGACGGCCCTTATATGTCCTGTCAATGTACATGTATCAAAAACATCTTTGATGTACATTTGCAAACAAAATTACATCTGTCCTAGACCGTGCTCCTATACTCACTACAACAAAAACTGGATTTAGTGTCTCTTTTTGCATCCTTTTTTGTGTCTAGACCATCTTTTAGTGTATTTTTCTTCATGTTTTGGAGAAAATGGAGCAATTTCACGGGTTCGCGCTATTTTAGGCGTTTTTACATCCTTTTTCTAAACCTGGTGCAAATTGCAGCGTAATTTGCATTGGGTTTTGCACCTAGTTATGCTCCAAGTTTTGCATCAGGTTTTGCGACAAGTTTTGAGCCTAGTTTTACACCTAATTTTGCGCCTAGTTTGTACATCTACACTTGTTGTGCCCCCTTTTACGCCCATGTTTTCCTCAACTTCTAAACCCTTGTTTTCATACACTTTTGCATCCACTTCTGCTTCTTTTTTGCATCCCTTCGTGAGCCAAGTTCTGCATCAAATTTTACATCTTGTTTTGATTCTAGTTTTGCATCTCATTTTGTTTCAGTGATTTTTACATCCACTTTTGCATCCATTTTTTCATCCACTTTTGCACCCACATTTTCATCCATTTTGCATCCATGTTTACGTCTTTTTTTGCATCTACTATTGCATCCACTTTTGCATCCACTTTTGTCGTGTCCCAATTCACGCCCATTTTTGCGCTTACTTTTACACCCACTTTTGCTTCAACTTTTGCATCCACGTTTGCATCTTTTTTTGCATCCAATTTTACATCAGTTATTGCATCCCTTTATGCATCCATTTTCGCATCCACTTTTGCATCAGGTTTTGCGTTGGGTGTTACGACTACTTTTGCATCTACTTTTGTTGCATCCACTTTCGTATCCAATTTTGTATCCACTTTTGTGCCACTTTTTCCATCATGCTTTGCTTCCATGATTGCATCATTTTTTGCATCCACTTTTGCATCACATTTTGCATCACCTTTTGCATCCATTTTTGGTGCACCCCATTATGCGCCTACTTTTGTTGCATCCATGTTTGCATAATTTTTTGCATCCATGTTTTTATCCACTTTTGCATCTAGTTTTACACCCAGATGTTGAAGATGAAAATGAGGATAATGATTATGATATTGAGGATGGTTATGATGATGATGATAATGTTGTTGATAATGAAGAGAATGATGACAATGATGATGGTGATGATGATGAAGACAATGGCAATGACGACATTGCCGATGATTATGATGGCAATGAAATGAATGATGATGATGGTGATGATGACAATGACAATGATTATGAATACAATGAGAATGATGATGTCGATCACCTTAAAAATAAGTTTTATTTGTCATGCATAAATCATGTGTGTCCTCCATGACCCTTCTCCACTAATCACATATTTTGGGTAGATGCTATTTCTTATGCCAAAGGTAATGATGAATAACTGATGAAAATGTCAATAATGATGATGATGATGATGCCAAGGACAATGGTGATGATGATTATGTTGATGTTGATGACTATTTTGATAATCATGATGACAATGAAAAATATGATGATGATCATCATCATCATCATCATTTCCATCATCAAAAACATCATCACAGTCATTGTCATCTAGTTCATCATCGTCATCATTTAAAGCATATGGGATATGTTTACCATTTAAAGCATGCATAACAAGTGGGATTATTCTAAAACACCCCACCAAAGTACAAAATTCAAACCAAAAGGGAAACATAATATTTAAATTGTTCCCATTTTCTTTCTCCCAACAAAACATGCTTCATTTTAGGGAATTATGTTAAAATCCATACATTCATAGTCCATCCACACTATACTTGTAATAAATGTAAATATAATACTTAATAGAATTTATAAAATAGGTAAATATTTAATAAACACCCTTATTATATATAAACTTCTTTCACCTTAATAATGGTAAAATATGTAAATATAATAATAATATATAATTAATATAAATATGTTACTACAGTTCATATGTTAAAAGGTTTAATATTAATAAATATATAAAGTTCATATGTTATGTGATTTAATATAATTAAATATATACACATATTATTTACTTATACATTATACAAATTAAAATATAGATTAAAACCTATGAAGTTTCATAGGGAGGCGAAGAAAAACATGAAGGATTTTTCAAATATAGATCTATGTACAACTACCCATTTCCCAAAGGGGCTTCTACTAAATCAATCTATGGATTCAGGGTTATGAGTATCTATTTGGTCTGTCTGGTCCGTCCCCAATTCGGCCATGAGAGGATTTAATTTGGTCATTGAAGGATTTAATATTATTCCGCCCATGAGGACTTCTTAGGGCGCCCATTTGGCAACATGGGTGTCTTGATTCTCGAGCCAGTCCATTCAAAGCCTAGGTTTTGGGTATGGATCAAACTAAACTAGGAGCTCTACCGCTATTGATCCCTCTACTATATCTGCCTCTACTGTATTTGTCTTAGATGATGCTCTCTCAGATACTATATAAAATATACCTATGCTGGTAGTGCTACTGTTGCTAGGTCATGAAAATTTAGATCGCTATCTCGCGATTAGATTTTGTATTACTATAGATTGGCATTTACAGCTATGTTTTATGAGAGGGATTCACACAGATGGACTAATTAGGACTAGCCAGGATAAGGCCCAGCCAGGAGACCTAATATGATTATCCATGCCTCAAACTCTACAAGGGTACTTAAATTATGGGGACAAGGGGCCAAATCCATACAATCATTGGATGCTGAGAACGAACCGGGTGAGCCTGCTTGTTATAGGGACTAACGAATTGGGCGCGCAACACTGTGAATCTTTGGATTTATAACAAGTAGCTATCAAACCACATATTACTCAAGTACTAGTCATGATAATTATTTCTCATGGAGCCTCTGGATGACCTCCTAGCTTCCAGCTTCCACATTTCATTAAAGAAATCAGTGCATTTTCCTTCAATAGGATCATTGAAGATGGAGAGAATTTGGGATTGAATCAAAATACCGAAGATGGAAATAATTGGGTATTGAATCAACTCATGTGGCTTCTTTATAATTTTATGTCAGGTAGCGTGATTTCTAAGGACAAATGCAAAGGATTCTCCATCATTGTTGTATTTTCCTATTTCTTTGTTGTGCCCTGTGTAGAATCTTCTACGACCATATTTTGCTTATAGGACAAATGAAAATGTTATGGCCTAAGGCTATGTCTTTTGACCTTGCCATTGGTTAAGTTACAAAAAATATCCATGGTTAACCAAAATTCATAAAAGAGGTACTATATCTTTCTCACATGCCAATATTCCCTTTATAGGGCTTTATGGTGGCCTAAGTCCCCACACATAGTTCATGAGCCCTAAGGAAAAAATGTTTTGGCCCAATAACTCTTTTCACATCAAATCATGGCCTAGGGACTAAAAGCCATACTTGGTGTGTCAAACCTCAAAATGACCAACATATCTTACTCATTGGCTAAATATTATCTATGTAGTATATAGGGCCTTTGAGGTGGTCTAGGACATCACACATGACCCATGAGCCCCTTACCCTTAGAGGTTATGTTTTTACTTGATAATATGGCCCAATCAATGATATCTATTCTTGGTCGCACAAAGCTTGAAATGACCATTTCTTGCTTATAAGCCAAACATTTCCCACATAGAGATGACATTATAGACTAGGGCCAATGACAACACATCAGACATGACGTTATGGTGAAAACATCCATATAACAATCGATTTCTTTGCTAATTTTCTTAAATCTATTTTGTTAAATTTTTACCTTTTTCTTTTTTTCTCATTAGTTTTAAAAATAAAATAAAATACAACTTTAAGAAGAAGAGATGAAAGCCTATGTGGTCGGGAGGGTATTAAACTCCCAATTGGTTATACATAAACATGCCAAAGAAGAAATTATATATCAATGGGAGGGTGGAGATGTTAAATCTTGAGATATAAATGGGTTGGGTCAAGATTGAGCAAAACGTCAAAATTTTTAAACTCCATCGCAATATTCGCTTGCAATTGGTGTTCCATTATTTATTCTATCGATTGCAGCCAGTTGATTCCATCGTGAGCCCACTCCTCCATTCTCCAAGGAGCCACAAAAATATTGCCAATGTAAAATATTAATCGATAATTTAACAGGTAATCAATTGTTAGAGGCATTGACACTATTGTGGTGTCTAGGAATTAATGGTGTTATGGAAAATGTGGATGAGGAGGACAGGGAGGGTATAATTCTTGTTCAGGGTATGCCAAATAGGAATAATAATACGGGTTACATTTTCTATTGCCATCAGGGTTTTACGACATGGCACCGGCTAAAAGATGAGGAAGCAAAACAGCTGCCTGTAGACAATGGAGGCTCCTGCTGCCTGCAGACAATGGAGGCTCAGAGATCTTGTGCTCGCCAAGGTCAAGGGATTTTTGGCATGGCCCTCTAAGGTACGCCAGTCTATTTTTCAATCCCCATTTGTTTTCCCTTATTTGATGTATGCGATATATGTTGTTGTTGTTATTTTCATTTGCCACATTAAATTATGTACTTCTTGTGCCCTGTTTTAATACCCGAGCGTCGTCCAAGGGTTTGTGTGAATGTTTACAGATTTTCATATGGTTTCATTTCCACTTCGTCGATTGCAATGGTTATCGGAAATATTTTTCGATTGCCAAATATGTGCTAATATTTTCTTCTTAATCCTATAATTGAAAAACATTGTTGTTGCATGGGGATTCTCTAAAACCCTACATGAGAAATCAAACCCTATATCAGATATTAGTGTTTAAACCCAAGCGATGGATGCAAGTTTGTGTTTTCTTGTGTTTAAACCCAAGCGATGGATACAATTTCTTTTTTTTTAAGGTGGAAATTGCCTTCTGTCTAGCTCCAAGAGGATTACAATTGGCTCGAATTTGTCAGGCCCACAAGCGGCCTATTTTTACCAATACGATGGTGCTTAAAAATATGAATCAGTAATTACAACTATTTTTCATTTGGCTAAGTCCATACTCTTATATCATAATCACACAGGACTTGCACCTGGAATTTAACCTGACGAGTAGACTGATATTCCACTGCTGAAATACAACAAAGTAGAAATGTCAAAAGCATCTATTAACAGAAAAAAAAATTGCAAGTGTTAGATGAGCTACACAACTAAATTGAGAAACCATCAAATATCAATTGATGGCTCATCTCTGAATTCAAAATTTTGGATCATTTTGAAAAGATCTGAAAATGTATTAGTCATTTGACGTCTCGCAATCATTTCACTTCAATTTCACTCAACATCTTACAAGTAGGTATTCATAGTTTTCCTTACATATTGCGTCTCGCAATCTTTCCCATACTTACTTCATGTAATGACATCTTACAAGTAGGTATTCATAGTTTTCCTCATGTTATTGGTACAACATACATATATGCGTATCTTATCTATCTTATCCCTTATTTTTCCCTCTTCGTGCATGAACATCCCATCAACATGGATCTTATAGTGTCTTTACTTCCAATAACAATATTGTTAGTATCCACCTTAATTTCATTTAAAATTGTAGAAAATGCTTGCAAAAATAGGGATTGTATTTTTACATAGCCTTCATTATTATCATAAACATGGCGTACAATGCCAAGTAAACTTAAAATGATCACATTCTGTTGTCATGGGGAATTTTCTTGAAGGTTCTCAAAAATTCCCATGGAACCATTTTCTCCATGGGATCTTTGTCCATTTATTATGAAGTCAATTTCCCCCATTATTTCCTTACTCGCACCCAAATCAACTTCTTTGGCATCATTTTCTATTAAGATTTTGTGAATAGCGTTGTTGAAATATCTGAAACCTTGTAAAGATATGAACAATTTTATGGTGTGAGAATGAAAATCACAAAAATTCTCATATTTGGATCATCTTCAAAATGACCCGAGCTTAGTTGAAATCCTTCTCGTAACAAAGCTCACATCCATAGAAATGGGAGTCACAAAAAAATAGAAGGCATTGTGGTTTTCTCCGTGGTGGGGAGGCCCAATACAATATTGACTTCCAAAAATGCAATATGAGTTTGTGTGAAATATAAGATTGTGCTCATCAAAAAGTTCAATTGCCTATTCTAAAATTGTACTTCGAAACGTTTACATTGTCAAGGATGGCACCTTATCTGCTCTTCAATTCGGTTCTTTTCCTTTTTGCTAAATCTCTTTACCGATCCAATGACAATACCAATAGAGCTCCCAATGAAGAAGAGGAAATGCTCGTCTATCTGTGGGAGAAAACCAAGAATGCCATAATCCATTTTGAATCCTGGACAAAGTTCGTCGAATATCTTTGCTGTGAAATCACTTTCTCTTTCCTATGAAATCACTCCTATGTGCATACACCCCTCTCAACAGTTCGTCGAAGATCTTTGCAATAATGCTCATCTTCTTTATGAGTTTTTCTCCGATGACAGTTGGCATCCTCTTCGTAGTTTATTGGTGAGGTTTGCAATAGAGTTGATGTCTTAGTTCGACCTTTTCAATAATGTTCAGCCTCTAGGATATTACTCTTCTATATAATTTTCTTTATTTTTGTGATTCTTTCGAGCATTATAAGAAAAATGTATTATATGTTAGATTTTGTAAATTTATATTATTATAATTTGAAAGTAGGATATTATTTTTCTATATAATTTCTTTTATTTTTATTTAAAATATTTATAGTTTCATATAAAATATAGTTTTCAATTAACTTTAAATAAATAAAATTTAAATACATGTTGAAAGGCAATATATAATATTTTTTTATTTGTGCCGAATTCAAATACATATACTTTATGGGTTGACCATAAATTTTTTTGGGTTGTTTTTCCAAACTCTTATTACACCAAATGTGTTATTTAAGGGGCATGTTCCTCTGTAGGTTTCATTGTCTGTCGACGGCCTATGAGGAGCCTCCTCGTGTCCATAGAATTGGTCCACATACTAAAATGCCACACACATTGCATGTGCTCCCCTGGGCTCCAACGGTTGAAGATGTTCATTCTCACCAGTAACAATATCGGCAGTTCGATCCCTCCGTCTCTGGAAAATTTCCACAATCACTAAGCATTGTATCTTTCGAATAACAGGAAAAAACATTCCAGATATTTTTGGAAGTATCAAGTATCTAAGTGTTTTGGATCTCTTCAACAACAGGTTGACGGGTCCTATTCCCACCTCTATAACCCTTCTTGGCAAGCTCACTCCTCTCGATATCCATGGAAACCTTCTTAGTGGCTCCATTCTTCTGTCTATTGGGAAATTGTGTTCTTTGCAGACATTGGATTGTTCACATAAAATTATTATTTACGCAACTTTATCTTATTTTTAAAACATATCGAATTTCTCTCCGGTGTTTCATTTCTCTCTTTGGGGTATGCTAATTTATAAACACCTTTATGATATATAAACTACTTTCACCTTAATAATGATAAAATATGTAAATATAATAATAATATATAATTAATATAAATATATTTCTATAGTTTATATGATTTAATATAATTAAATATATAAATATATTATTTACTTATACATTATACAAATTAAAATTATAAAAAACAAAAAGAACAACAAATTTATTTTGTAATGAATGACCATGGCCATGGGCGTGGTGGTTTCATTTTTGTCAATATTGAGCAGACCCTCAAAATTAAGATCACGGTCTTCCATTCTTTATTCTTTAGATTTCCATTAATCATTACTGCCACAGATAAAAAGGTCGAAACCTGTGGCTAGCAGATTCCATCATGAGCCCATTTCTCATTTGCCAAGGAGCCACGAAAATATTGCCACTGTAAAATATTAATCAATAATTTAACAGTTACCCAATTGTTATGAGGCATTGACACTATTGTGGCATTAGGGGCATGGGAAAATTAATGGTGTTATGGAAATTGTGGAAGAGGAGGACTCGAAGGGTATAATTCTTGTTTAGGGTATGCCAGATAGGAATAATAATAAGGATTACATTTTCCATTACCATGAGGGTTTTATGACAGGGCACGAGATAAAAGATGAGGAGGCAAAACAGCTGCCTGCAGACAATGGAGGCTCGGAGATCTTGTGCTCGCCAAGGTCAAGGGATTTTCGGCATGGACCACTAAGGTACCCCAGTCTATTTTTCATCCCCATTTGTTTTCCCTGTGATGTATGTTGTTGCTATTATTTGCATTTTCCACATAGAATTATATACTTCTTGTGCCCTGTTTTAATACCTAAGTATTGTCGTCTAAGGGTTTGTGTGAATGTTTATACATTTTCATAAGGTTTCATTTCCATTGCACCAATTGCAATGGCTATCAGCATCTTTTTCAATTGCCCAATATGTGCTGATATTTTCTTCTTAATCCTAGAATTGCAAAACCCAGTTCCTGCACCGGGATTCTCTCAAACCCTGCATAACAAATCAAGCCCTATATTAGATTTTAGTGTTTAAACCCAAGCGGCGGATGCAAGTTTGTGTTTTCAAGGTGGAAATTGCTTTTGTCTTGTATTTATTATGTGAATACGCATGCATCTTCTGGCTGGGCATAAAGTTGGCCCTGCGCGGATACAAATGTACCCGTGATCTAGTCAATCCCACCTATATTAGTGCACCCCAATCGAAGCCTACTCGCCAGCTAGAAATACTGAATCTTGCTACCCTCCCGGATGAAGCGGCAGACTAAAGTGAGTGGTAGACCAGAAAGAATGAATATCGTTTTCCGTCAGGAGAAGCAATGAACATGGGTGTAAAGGTGAGAGCTTTACCAATTGAACCTATTGAATCAGAACCACCAAAAGTAGAGGTGAAGGTCTAAGAGACAGTCTAAAAGGTAAAGGTTGTAGTTTCTAAACCGGAAGCATGAGTGAGGGTATCATCCGGCTTAAAAACACAAGGATTACTTTCTGGAAAATGGCCATACAATCAATTTCCCTAGCGAAGAGATTGGAACAGGGACCAATAGGTGTCTCCCCCACTACACTCCAAGAGGATTACAATTGGCCTGAATTCATTAGTTGTTTGCTTTGATGTCCCTTTTGATATCTCTGTCCAAACCTTTGCCTCTATTATGGGTGCCTGTGCAAGTGCTTCTACGGTCTAATTTACTGAGTCTCGGTAAACTGAATCAACTAGCTTTGCACCTAGGATTGGAACTGAGCGAGTGGGTGATCCCTATGATTCCATTGTCTCTGCATAATATTAAACCCCAATGGCTACTAGCTCCTGAATGGGCTACCCACTTACTGACCTAGCCTTTCCTTCCTATAATGTTTGAGTAAGCCATCTCGGTTTCCTGCATACTCAAGTAGAAGGTGAGGGCATATCCATCCCCAATCTTAACTTGCCCACTCCTCTAACTGACTCCTCTCTGATCTCTAAGCTACCTATTTTTATCAATACGATGGTCCTTAAAAATATGAATCAGTAATTACAACTATTTTTCATTTGGCTAAGTGCATACTCTTATGTCATAATCACCCAGGACTTGCACCTGGAATTTAACCTGATGAGTAGACTGATATTCCACTACTAAAATACAACAAAGTAGAAATTTCAAAAGCATCTATTAAAAGAAAAAAAATTGCAAGTATTAGATGAGATACACAACTAAATTGTGAAACCATCAAATATCAATTCATGGCGCATCTCTGACTTCAAAATTCTGGATCATTTTGAAAAGATCTGAAATTGTATCAGTTAATTGACCTCTTGCAATCATTTCACTTCAACTTCACTTGACAAATTGGTGCATCCTACATAACTAGCAGTAATCTTGGCAATGCTGAGAAACACCTTCAAAATACCTCTCTCTGCACTAGTTCTCTGGGAAGATGAGACCATCCACAGAAGCCAATCAAAATGATCACAAATTCCTTTACAATGATGGCATATAAGGTTGCGGCCTTAATATATTAAACAAGTAATCACGTGTCTCTGGTAGTAAGCATTCTAGAAGGGAAGGGTAGCTGCACAAAAAATTGATTATAAAAAATAAGATAGATTCTGAAAAGTGCCTGGCTCTCACTGCAACTATTCAGTTATGTAGAAGTTTTCCTTACCCGCACATGTTAGAAATTTGTTCATGGTGCTCCATAAAGTACAGAACACACATATGACGCAAAGAAGTTGCATGATATGACTTAGAAAGATCATATATACTTGCGAAATTGTCCAAAGCAAGGACCTAAACAGAAAACACAGATCTACCATGAGACCTACAAGCTAAAATTATACCATATACCAGAATTTCATAAGGGTTAATCTATGTAAATGAATCCCCCCAGGTTAGTTCCATTCCGTACCAATCCTTATAGTAGGTAGGGACACGTATAAATACCAGAACCAAGTTTTAGGAGCAAGCATTTCTTTACAGTGAGCTCTGCATCCTATGCCTTTTACCTAGATGCAAGTGGTGTTACTCGGTCAATTCAGGAAGCCGAATCTTATTAAACAGATGAAACAAGAGAAACTAGTTCTAGTTCGTAAACTAACTCTAAAACAGTGACATTTTCAAAATTCCTTAAAATGGAAAATTTTCATGTATATGTAATTTGTATTGTTTTTAACTATCTGTAAATATTAAAATAAAATTTTGGAAGTAATAAGAAATCCATATTTAGTAACATTGTATGTATTTTTAATATTTAACATTTCAGGTTGTTGAAATGGCATATATAATATGTATGTATTTAATATATAAAAATTCAGGCATAAAAATTTATTTAATTTATTTTTGGAACTAAGCTTCCACTATAAGCATTACAATACATGACCTATTAGCTTGTAACACCCCGGTTTTGACCCCGTTGCATTAGATGTACATGATGTATATATTGTAGTAATCATGGTGCGAAGCTAAAGGCCAAGGCCCCACCATTGATTGGTTATGCTATGTTTCGGGTTGAAATTGTCACCGATGGTATATCGGGGCATGCGGCATACAAATTGAGTTTTGTTATCATGTAAATATGCATCTTTAATTAAATAACCCAACCAGCTATGTTTACGGAAACTAAATTGAGAAGGGGCATGATTTTCACAAGGATAAGGGGGGGGATGTCAAACCTTGAGCCATGAGAGAAATTCCATGTGTCACCACCCTGTTTTGATTTTCCCATCTTTCCTTGTTTTATCCAACCACCACCATTAAAAACTGTTGCTGTTAGTTGGGGCAGTTATGGCTGGGAGTGGAGCGTGGCAGGACTGTCAGTCCTTGCCCACACGCACACTCCACCAGCGTGGTTGACCTCATGATGGCAAGCAAAAACCACCGCCATCACTCCAGCGGACACTCCACTCTCCCCACAACGATGCCTAAACACTCACGCACTTCCGAATACTATGCATCCTCTCCATTGTCTGTTCATATTCACGCATAGGCAGAGTTGTTCATCCTCACGCAGGAGTGGGAGCCTTGCTCATTCCCACGCACAGGATTTTCATGGTTTTACTCACATAGTTTTCCTCTACGGATTTTGTGGATGGAGTGGGTGTATACTTTCCTCACAGACTGATTCATGGGTTTTTGTGGTCTCCCTTACGTTACAGTGTGTTTTGTTGGGGTCTTCTTTACATTTTGGGGACGAGAGTTTGTTCATTTTCACGCACAAGCATCTATTCTGTTTGATCTCACGCAGCCAAGAGGGGAGCTGCTTATCGGTTGCCATTCATGTTTTTGCACATAGTGGAATCTGGTGTGTTTTCCCTCTGTATTTTGGGGTCTGGTGCAAGTTTCCCTCACGCAGAGGTTGAGAGTCTGTATCTTCTTCCCTAGTGTGGCCTATGTAAGTCTTTTCCGCTTACTTCGTTGCCCAGGATGGACTGTTGTTTTCCCCCATGTTGTGAATTGTGTTTACTGATACATTTTGGGACTGTTGTAATTCACTTGGGAGTCATTTTGGCCATGATAGGGCCAAGAATGACTCAGGATTCATTTTCCCCTATTTAAGCTATAACAGCTGATTGATTGCATGTGTGCAATGGTTGGTCTTCGGACTGTGTTTGGAGCAGGGATGGGGGCTTGGGTTGCTTGATAAACCTGGTGTGTTTGGAAACCACACAGATAGAGCTAGAGGGTTGGATTTCTTCTCCACAACCCCTGAATAGCACTGGAAGGGAAGTCAAGGCCTGAGGAACTGTGTAGCAGAGAAGGGACTGATTCCTTGTGTTGGGTGTGTGTGGGTGTCTTAGAAGTAAGGCTAGTTCTGGTGTAGGTGTTCTTAGCTCTATAATGAGCTCACCAGCTTAGCATTTATCCTTTCCCAACTCCTGGATGGCCTGATAAACCTAACCATGTTGGCTTGGTTGTTTTGTTGATGGCCTGATAAACCCAACTGTGTTGGCTTGGCTGTGTTTTGTGTATCCTTGGATATGTGTAAGCCTGCTTGTTCCTTATTCCTTGTAGAATCATTCCCAGCTTGGGGGTGGCAGCGTTGCTGAGAGATTAAGGAGAACGCTGGCCTATGGTTGGGTGGAACGAGTTCTTCATAAGATAAGTAATCTTGTGTATTTTACGTCTGCAATCCTATTTACTGTTAATGATTATGATGAACATGTTGAATGCTTGTATGAATGTATGTTGCTTCCGCTGTGTATGATAAATAATTGTATCTCTGTATGTTCTACTTCAATGCATTTTGTTTCAACATTTTATGAATGCACATGTTCATGGGGTTGGTAGCCCAGATAGTTAATGCCATGGTAGTGTCCTCTTTGTCGGTCGGAGGGTCGGGGATGTTACAATGTGGTATCAGAGCTCATGTTGCAGCATGGGCCTGAATGAGCCATGAAGGATGCAGTGACGAGGCAAGATTTATTTCTACCCAGCAAAAATCAGTGAATGATTGGAAAATTCAAAATTTGTCCAAGTGTTTGAACTATCAGTTCACCGGAACACTTAGTGGGAAGGACTTCCGATGTAGCGGAGAGCTAGGCGGAAGCACACCCGATGGAGGATAGTTGGAAGTAAAATTGTGGAAAATTTTCTAAGTGTGTGACATCCGTCGGCGGAAAATAGATGTTGGGTTCGCCTACACCGTGGAAGAATTTAGAGTTTGACAGCCCGTCGTTGCGGCTGCCATAGGGACTAAAATGTCGATGCGGCAGTGTTGGGGGTTCTGATTGCCGACAGTAGGAAAGCTTTGAAATTTGGTTTAAGTGTTGAAATCATCGATGGAAAATAGTTGATCGAGCGCCCACCATTGCGGATGGCTAGACAACTACGCATCCGACAGGTAAGGCCTCTGACTGCCGACGCCGTAAAGAAAGAAAAGTTTAAAAAAAAATTTCTCTAAGGCACGAGATCATTGGCCATCGAGAGATGTTAGTGGATCAGATCGTCGATTGAAAAATGTTCAATGGAGGTATGAGAATCCGCCGTTGCAGATGCTTAGTCGACTATCTCGCCGACGAACTTGTCCTCCAATCGTCGATGCCGAAGCGATAATGAATAGTAACCTCGGGCGGCGGTGACAAACAGTGGATGACCGGCGATGGATAAGATTTCACCGATAGGCAAGAAAAGGATCGGTGGAAAATAGTTGATTGGTTGCCACCGTTATGGAAGCCTAGAGAACTAGCCGCCCGATGAGTATGCGAACAGATCGCTGATGAACAGCGAAGGAAGTTAGTTGTGCTGACCGCCGAATGTCAGAATGATAGTTGGGATGAGACCCGATCTTGTACAAGGAAATTTTAAGTTTTCCATGGGATTTCCCAGTAGATTTCAATAGACGTTCCCCCTCGGACAGACGTTCTTTGATGAAGAAAATCTAGTATTTGGGAATTGTTATTTTATGAATTTTTCCAAGAGAAGGTAAGTAATTCTGATTTATATCAATGTTATGCATCTAACAGTTGTGTTACTAACACGTTTATAGAGTCATAGTCACCTTCAGAGCAGTATTCCAGGGAGTGCAGTTTGGTAAGTAAGTGGTGGTTCAGTTATGAGAACCCATGATGGATATGATGCTCGGGATTCTTACGAACGTGTGCGTGATGCCATGGGAGAAAATGTCCATAACAAGAATGATGACATTGAGTCTAATGGGAGGATATTCCAAGAGACACCATCAGATGTTGCAGCCACCATGAGAAGCTTGATCAAAGCCCAGGAAGAGCAGCATCAGTTTAATGCTGCTATGTTGCAGAGTTTGACAGACTTGCAAAGAAAGATAGACTCGGGGTGAGGTACAGCAAGACCAGAAGGAAATAAGAGCAGTACTAGGAGAAGGAGAATGACTTCTAGTGGATCATCTGACTCTGAATAATCCAGCGGAGATTATCCAGCGGGGATTCAAGTTCTTCTTCTCATAAAAGGAAAAGAAAGAGACACCATAGGAATCGCTCTCGGGATTAATTTAGGAAAGCTAAACCTCCTACATTCGATGGTGAGGTAAAGACTGGATAAGAGGCTGAAGCTTGGCTTCTTGGAATAAAGTACTTTCAAGTGCATGACTATTCAGGAAACATGAAGGAAAGAGTTTCCATATTCAATCTAAATGGAAGGGCATCCATTTGTTGGGAACATTGCAAGCAAGTAAAGAGGATCAGTGAACAGAGACTTAAGTGGAAACAGTTCAAGAAGTATTTCAAGCAGAAATACCTCTCTGGTAGGTATTATGATGACAAGATTAAGGAGTTCCATGAGCTGAGATTGGGAAAGCAGACCATGGAAGAATATGCAAATAAGTTTTTGGAGCTATTGAGGTATGTCCGGTACATCAGAGATGAAAAAGTGAAGGTCCAACATTTTCTGAGTGGATTACCTCAGTCTTACAAAGATAGAATCTAGTTTTATGAACCTATAACTCTTGAAGAAGCAATAAGGAAGGCTAAGTATTGTTATGAGCAAAGAAAAGGTAAGCCAGATTAACATAAGGCATGGAAGGACAAGAAGAATGAGAAGTTTGACCAAAGAAAGAAAGTTTTCAAACCTTCTAACTTCAGGAATCAACAGAAGTAGCCATCCCAAGCTACGAGTAAGCCAGGTGGAGTGATAGGAGAAAATCCTAAAGATCCACAATAGAATAGAGGGCCACTCCAATGTTGGAAATGTGGAGGACCCCACATGTGCAGGAATTGTCCACTTGAGAATGAGAGTGCAAGGCCAACTTATAACATTCAAGAAGCAGAAACAGTGGGTCAAGTAGCAAGGGCAGTCCCTAGAATTTATGCAGCACTGGAGGACCACTAAGAAAATCACCAGTCAACTGTGGTTTAAGTAGCAGGTAAGATTTTTGAGCAATCTGTTGCTATTTTGATTGACCCTGGTTCTACTCACAATTATGTTACTCCTAGAGTAGTGGATATTTGTGCTTTTAATAAAGTAAAGCATATGAAGTCTTGGTTAGTTCAGCTAGCCACTGGAACTAAGAGAAAGGTTAGTGAAGTGGTAAAGAAATGTCCATTGGTCATGGATGGATTGGTCACTTGTGTAGATCTAAATGTTCTACCACTTGGTTCCTATGATGTTCTCATCGAAATGGATTGGTTAGAGGCTCGCAGGGTAAAGCTTGACTGTTATAATAAGACTTTCGAATGCATGAATGAAGAAGGCAACCTAGTAGTTGTGAAAGGTATTCCAAAGGTGATTTCAGTAAGGCAGGTTCGGCAATGTAGTTAAAGAAGTTCTGTAGGAAGGGTTGCTAGTTGTATGCAGCTCATATTTTGGAGACATCGGGAGATGAAACTCCTAGGTTGGAGGACTATCAGGTGTTACAGGAATTTAGGAATGTGTTTCCTGATGAGATTCTAGGGCTTCCTCCAAAGTGGGACATTGATTTCACAATTGAACTTGTGCCAGGATCAGCACCAGTGTACAAGGCACCCTACAGGACGAGTACACCGGAGATGCTACAGTTGAATATGCAACTGCAAGAGTTGTTGGAAAAGAAGTATATCCAGCCGAGTGTGTCTCCTTGGGGAGCACCAGTCCTATTTGTAAAGAAGAAAGATGGAACACTCAGGTTGTGTATTGATTACAAACAGTTGAACAAGGTTACGATGAAGAATAAATATCCTTTGCCTAGGATTGATGACCTCTTTGATCAAACGAGGGGAGCAAAGGTATTTTCTACGATTGACTTGAGGTCTGGTTACCATCAGGTGAGAATCAAGGATGAAGACATTCATAAGACAGCCTTCAGGACAAGGTATGGAAATTATGAGTTTGTAGTGGTACCATTTGGTCTCACAAATGCACCAACTACATTTATGTGCCTTATGAATAGTGTCTTCAGCAGATATCTGGACAAGTTTGTTATTGTTTTCCTTGATGACATTCTTGTTTATTCTAAGAATGAGGAAGTGCATGAAGAGCATTTGCGATTGACATTGAATTTGCTCAAGGAGCATTAGCTGTATGCAAAACTAAGCAAGTGTGATTTCTATAGAGATAGAATTTAGTATTTAGGTCACATTATCTCAGAGGAGGGTATATTTGTGGACATTGAAAAGATTGAAGCCATTATGAATTGGCCTACTCCAAGAAATGTGACGGATGTAAGATCTTTTATGGGACTTGCAGGATACTACCGGAGATTCATTGAGGGATTTTCCAGAGTTGCACATGCCGTCACTTCTTTGCAAAAGAAGGGGATGAAGTTTGAATGGACATCGAGGTGTGAAGAAAGTTTCTAGCGGTTGAAGAATCTTCTCACCAGTGCACCAGTATTGAAGGTTGCAGACCCCGAGAAATATTTTGTGGTGTGTACCGATGCATGCGGACAAGGGCTTGGAGGAGTCCTTATGCAGGACAACCACGTAATATGTTACGAGTCAAGAAAGTTGAAGGAGCATGAGAAGAACTATGCCACTCATGATCTAGAGCTTGCAGCCATAGTACATTCTCTCAAGATGTGGAGGCATTACTTGATGGGTAGAAGATTTGAGCTCAGAACAGACCATTATGGTCTGAAGTATTTGTTTGATCAGCCTACTCTGAACGGTAGGCAAGCAAGATGGCTGGATTTTTTATGTGAGTTTGATTTTGAAATCAAACACATAAAGGGAAAAGAGAATAAGGTAGCTGATGCACTCAACAGGAAGGTGCAGGAAATGCATGTGGCATCTCTTAGTATTTTCCAATCGGATTTGAGGCAGTAGATTGTTAGTCATGCTACTAGAGATGAATTGTATGAGCAGGTAAAAGACAAATGGCAACAGAAAAGTCTTGAGAAGATGTATGAGGGATATAAATTGAAAGAAGATGGACTTCTCACTTATAAAGGTAGAATTTATATTCCAGATGTAGCAGATTTGAGGAGAGTTGTCATGGATGAAATCCATCAAGCTCCATATTCTGGTCACCCATGATATCAGAAGATAATTGCTACAGCTATAAAGCAGTACTTTTGGCCAGGAATGAAAAAGGAAATGGCTGAATACATTTCGAGGTATATGAAATGTCAACAGGTAAAGGTTGAGCATCAACACCCTGCAGGTTTGTTACAGCCTTTGCCAGTTCCGGAATGGAAATGGGAAGTTATTTCCATGGATTTTATTATGGGATTGCCGATGACTTGGAGACAACATGATTCCATCATGGTTGTGGTAGACAAGCTGACTAAGGCAGCACATTTTATACCGGTTAAGTCTACGCATAAGACTGATGACATTGCAAATATCTTCATGAAGGAGATTTTCAAATTGCATGGATTGCCTAAGGCAATAGTCTCTGACAGAGATGTCAAGTTCACTTCCAACTTTTGGAAGGGGTTGTTTGCAGATTTGGGTACAAAGCTAAACTTCATCACTGCATACCATCCTCAGACAGATGGGTAGACAGAGAGAGTTAATCAGGTGCTTGAAGACATGGTTCACATGTACGTGATGGACAAACCAACAAAGTGGGAAGATTAGTTACACTTGGTAGAGTTTTCTTATAACAATGGACAACAGACATCCTTGGGGATGAGTCCGTATGAAGCTTTGTATGGGAGAAGGTGTAGGACACCTGTGACAATCCAGTGAACAGGATTGTGCTTGGACCAGACTTGCTTAGGGAAATGGAGCAAGAGGTTGTAAAGATCAGGCAGAATCTAAAAGTACCACATGACAGACAGAAAAGCTATGCAGATAAGCATAGGGTGAACAGGGAGTTCAGTGTTGGGGATCATGTTTACCTCAGAGTGAGGGCAAGGAAGAGTTTCTTGAAGCTTGGAAGTTGTGCCAAGATGTCACCAAGATATTGTGGGTCGTTTGAAGTTCTTGAAAGAATAGGGCCAGTTTCATATAGACTTGCATTGCCTGCTAGTACTAGAGCTCATAATGTTTTTCATGTTTCTATGTTGTTGTACAGGATTATACACATTATAACCTAAGGTCTGGGGTTACCAACATACTCAATAAAATTGCATACAATTGACTCTAGAGTGCAATGAAGGAAATAGGAGGATGGAAAAGACTTACCCGTTACAAGACGGTTGATCCTAGCTTGTCCTCTTCCGCTCTGATTCTCCTCCAAAGTCTTCAGGGATGCTTTCTCCTTCACCTGTCAAGAGTAAATATTCCATATACAAAGTGATTCATATATATAAGCAGTTTAGATAAATCATATATGGAATGCTGAAAAATAAACATTTATCAAACCACAATACATGAGACACATATGGAAGAAGGATTCTCTTTATTAATAATAATGGAAAGAGTTCAGATTACAACCCAACGCCTGAGACAAGGACTCCTCTGTAGCCAAAGGATTATGAGTTCCACTGCTCCAAAGACTTCTGTATAAAATCCACCAGCATAACTTTGCTCTCCAAGTGTATATCTAACACCCTCCCCAAGGCCTATATTTATATGGATGAAATAAGGCAGTTTCGAAGGTTGAGGAGGTTGATACAGTTAAGAATATTAAGGTAAATGGATTAACTAATCTCAAGTAATCACGTGTTTTATTTTTAAATGTCAAAGATAGGAATCCACGGGTATCAACACTGACAACTCGCGTATGATCCGCGAGTTGCTATAAGAGAAACCCGCGTATACATACATCCATGACTTGCAACAACCGACACTCGCGTATGATCTACGAGTTGCATATGTATAGGGTCGCAGATATGTCTTGACATATCTAAAAAGTCAAAGTAAATAGCTGGATGGATGATAAATGCAATTTATAATAAGCCCATATATAGTGTTTTGGGCAATCCTCAATCCATAGATGTCCTTTTGTGTGCCAACATGAGGGATGTCGGCACTCGAATGGAGAGGTGCCATTCAGGTGGATAATAGATGCCCCCTAATGTGTGAGGTTAGAGGGAAGCGATGGCTGAAATACATTATAATCTTCATCTTTGGAGAACTCAGAAATCCAATGGAGCAGAGAGAGTACCTGAAACAAATACATAGTCATGTCATGTTCAAAGTTACATCTGAGGATGCTATGTTCAATTTACTGGAACACTAGCTTCTTTACAATATTTGAGTACATCATATGATACGGGTATAAAGCCACGTATATTACAAAGGTGGATCGAAGCCACAATATACAATAATGATGAGTCTTCAAAGATCTGGAAGCTGTGTATATGAATAGAGCATAATCTTGCGCAACTTAGTCCATGGGTGAGGAACTAAGGTCTTCATAAAGGATCCCAAAGAACTAGTACAATCCAAGCCATGTGAATAAGGGTAAGCTGAAGTCGAACATGGAAAGGATTCAACAGTTTGTCAATCAATAGGTGATAATCGACAACTGAAGCAAAGGAATTCACCAATGATGAAAGTTAATCCTGAGGTAATATCATCAAAACTCCAGGTCTTCATCATCAGGAAGTACTGAAACGGAACCATACTGTGATAGGGAAGGCAATAGATCCTCCAACGGATCACAAGAGTGACTAGGAACTGGGCAGAAGAAGGGAGACACAAATAGATAACAGATATAACAATGATGGGATCAGGCTATAGATCATACATTGGGAAGAGTCCTTGAACAATGAGCACAACACATAAATGACCCAAGGCAGCGTATAACTTATAGATAGAACAACTAGACTTATCTGTCATGTAGGAGACATGATCAGATTCCCCAGGTATAACGGACGCGAGGAGGAGTAAGAAACTCAAAGTGATAGTTGAACACAAGTGGACACTGAAACATGGATATCGGAAAACAAAGAGTGCTATGTTCAAGGATGACATGCTGCCATTACTGAAAACAAGAGAAAACTTCTTCCTTACCTTTCATGTTGAATTTTAATGAGTCCAGGAAAGTCAACTCGGTTCCCTCTTCATTTTTTAACAAGCTTGAAGAGATGGGAAACTAATGCTTGATAGTGTCACTGATTCGTGGATTTAATGATCCCAAACGAGTACATGCTCAGTTGGTGTTTTCACATTTAGAGAGTCTGAAAACTCCAAAGAAGACTCCAGGGGGGTCCTTTTTCGTCCATTTTAGTCTCCTGAGGCCGAAAAAGTATAAAACAAACCACAAAATAACTCTCTTAACTTCCGAAGAAGAAAAGGTGAACCTTTTTCGTACTTAGTCAGGAAGGTCCGAAAAAGGTTAAATTACCACCTACCCAACGCTCCTTCCAAAACAGCATAAAATAGCTTGAGTTTTACGAGTGTGAAGGAAAGCAAGATCACTCGGAAAGATCCATTTGGTTACGAGAAATGGGGATTACAACAATAAACTCGTTGCTTTGTTCTTAAGTATTTAACGAGCATGACAAAGACACAAAGTACACTCGAAATCTTTTTCATATTTGGGTCTAGAGCACGAAAAAGAGAAAACTAAGCTCAAACCGGGTGTTCCTTTTCCATAAATTTAGTCCCTTAGGTCTGGAAAAGTGATAAACCTATGCCTGAGAATAATCTTCTCAATTCAAAATAAAAGAGAGTGATCCTTTCTCGTATTATTCCGCATGGTCCGAGAAAGAGATAACCTACCACCATTGCGGATGCCCGTTCACATATTCTTAAGGAGCTTGAACGGACGAGATAACTTGGCAGTCAAGTCTATTTTGAAGGAGTCAGACCTGGGCCTAACGAAAATCCATAAGGGCGGGGAGTCCTATAAAGGGATAGCTTGTAAAAAGAGATTCAAAAGAAGCTCTATTTGGCATGAAAAATAGCTAAGAGGATACCCCTGAACCTGGAACAGTGGCAGCATGAGTACCAAAGAATGACAAAGGCATATAAGAAGGATACTCATGAAAGAAGGGTCCTAACCACAGAAGAACAATGGTAAAGACAAGGGACTAATGGCTTAGAATACCATAGTCCGTGGCAAAATGTTGAATGCTAAGGTTAATGTGGAGTGAAAAGATGCCAACATGTATTGGAAATAACAAAACCACCCTGTTGGAGCCACAACATTTTGTAAAAAGTGATAAACCTGTTCCAAGGCACAAAAAGTATGGTATTAGTTGATTGACATTTCAAACTATAGAAAAAGACCCACTTCATGAAATATCATTTCTATAAATAGGTTGAAAATTAAAACAAATCTCACCATTTGAACTTTTGAGCCATAAAAGCAAGTTTACCCTCTACCTTTGATTGATCATCGTGGACAATTGGACCGACGAAATCGAAATCCTCTAGCTGTAGGTAATCCTACACCCTAAGCTCTTCAATTTGATCCAAACAAATGTTGATTTTAAGTGTGAATTCAATATTTAACAGCATCCTAAACTATAGCAGTGCACATCCGCAGGTTGCTGATATGGAAACTCGTGGATACGCATTATATCCGCGGGTTTCCTAACTAGATAGCCATGGATGGTATGCGACCTATCTAAAGAGATAGTCGTGGATACTGCGTGGAGGAAAAAAGCTTAAACATATGCAAAAAAAAATTGAATTTTGATATGGAAATACTGAATCCAATTGCTTACATTTTCTAGGTAAAAAATGGTTCTGGAATGGAGGGAAAGGGAGCACGAAATAATGGACCAAGCGGCACTCCAAAGTGTGCCCACCATACAGGCATTGAGGACCAGTGGGCTACTAAAATTCTTTTGTGCATCACCCATGTGGGCCAATGTCCACATACTTGAGTTCATGGTCAATTATTGGGATCATGATATGGGGATGTTCAATCTACAAGGTGAAACCTTAGAGCTTACCGTGGAAGACATATATTTCATTACCGGGTTGTCACGATAGGGAGCACCTGTGAACTTGGAGGGAACTGGCAGGGGCGGTGACCCCTTAAGTGTCCAAAACTATGTAGACATATTCTGTACACCGGGTAGTCAGAGAAGAGGAACCAGCGTTCCAATTGTAGATATCCAAGATTTTACTCTTCAGGTATTAGCTAGTACCATTGTGAGACTTGTAGGATCAACATCTTTACATTTGGCCACCAGGAATCAAATGAGGGTGCCAGTTGACTATTTTAGAGGTGCTCTCTATGATTGGTGCTCGGGAGTTGCCTCCATCATGAGGAGACAACTATCCGACTGCAAGAGAGGAAGACGCAAAAATTTTGGCTATGCAAGCATATTAGTGGTGTTCTTCTTCTTCGAGAGTACCAGCATTGAGCCCCACTATACCTTTATATATCAGATCTCCACGTCAGCCAAGGCTGAGCAGGTGGGGAGACATCTTCCTCCATCAAGGAGAAGGGGACTCAGTACACAGTGTCTATGATGATGACTTCTACACATGGTCAGAACGACAGCTGCCGGCATTGGAGCAGTTTCCATATGCCGAGATGGACTTCTGAGGTGACCCCGACCTTGTCCTCCCTCCAGGAGGAGCATGGGACGAGTTAGGTAAGTAATTTTATAATTTTTATCATTTTCAAATTTTTATGAATTTTCAAATGATAGATATATACATATGTACAATTATTAACCCTATTCATGTGTCAAAATGCAGATATTGGACCGGTCCGCCCTGAAAAGCACCCTCCCATGTTTGTTCGTCCTGTCATGGGCGAGGAGCCAGGATTGATCAGGGTACTAGAGGGAAAGTTGGCTAGGCTGACCAAGTGAGTACCGACCATATGGATAGAGCATATCCCTACAGCCATGCAGAAATTTGTTGTGGGGGTTCCACCGGTTTGGCTACGTCTTTTCAGACGAGTGGCTAGAGCAGTGCTCGTATATAGAGATGCGGTGGAGGCTGCCGAAGCCGAGGAGGCTAAGGAAGCTAGAGTGCAGAGGGACCATGGGGACCAAAGAAGTCCTAGTGGCCAGGACGGTCCTACGTAGTTCTAGGGCATTTTGATGGACTATGATCCACATTTTTGTACATTTTGTATATGACGGGATCTGAGGATCAGACTTGACCTGTCTATGGACAGATATTTTACATATATATATATATATATATATATATTTGTTGTTGTTGGCAGTTTATTTACAAATGTTTTTTGTATGTGTGCTGTATATCTTTATGAAATGTGTGTTAGATGCCAATCTAAAATGTAATTAGCATATGCATCAGTCAATGAATTCTGATTTTGTGGAATATTATTGAATGTAATAACCTCAAAATGTCTTTCCAATAAATGAATTTGCATGAACTGACGTAATAAAATAGGATTTTGTACCTGGTAAGATCGATTGAGCTGGGAAACCACCAACTGAGAGTCCAAACAGACCTCAAGCTGGGTGATACCACATGACAAAGAATCCCATAGGAGCTCAATGACATCCCTATACTCAGCAACATTATTCAAAGTAGGACCTAGACAAGCGCCTCCCGCAGCAACAAGCTGTCCTGAGGGAGAATAAATAACCCATGCTGCTGAAGCTAGGTTACAAGTATGACGGCTGGCGCCATTAGTGAACCCTATATACCATTCAGAAGACATCTGCAACAACCAGCAGATATATATAAAAAACAAAACTGACAACCTAATGTACATAAAAAATACATACACTAAAAATACAAGAAAAAGTGCTAAGCCTAAGCATAGTACTTCTTCAAGTAGAGCCCATTCCTAGGCTCAGGTAGCTTATTCCCATCGAAATCAACTAACTCATATGCACCCTTACTTAATACTTTCGACACGACATAAGGTCCTAACTACATTTCCTTGAATTTTCCTGCCCCCAGAGGCTCTTTATCTTGGTCCCAAAGCAAGACAAGTTCCCCCTCAGAAAAAACCCTAGGTTTGACCGATTTATCATACTGAGATTTAACCCTACTTTTATGAGCCTAATTAGCAGTCAGCACATCTCTATGCTGTTCATCAAGGTGTTCTAAATGTACGAAACGTTCCTCAAGCTCAGTCGTATCAAGTAACACATGAATGGCTATCTTTAGAGACGGGATTTCACATTCAATCAGAGTAACTGCTTCCACCCCGTGAACGAGTTGGAAAGGGGAGAAACCTGTAGCAGTCTTTACGTTATTTTGGTAGACCCAAAGAGTAGGATATAACATGATGTGCCAGTTAGAACAGGCTGCATCAATTGTATGTTTAAGGATATTTTTTAAAGTCTTGTTGACAGCCTTGACCTGACCATTTGCTTGCGGATAGTATGGAGAAGAATGTTCTTGTCTGAATCCAAGCATAGTAGTCAGTTCTGTCATCATGTTATTTTGAAAATGATTACCATGGTCAGTGACAATCACTTTGGGTATACCGAATCATGCAATAATCTGATTGAATACAAAGAAAGCTACTGTTTCCCCGTCGACTTTGAAAGTAGGCATTGCCTCTGCCCATTTCATAAAATAGTCAACAGCGACAATGATGTATTTATGCCCCCCAACCGAGGCTGGGTTGCATGTCACGTAATAAATCCCCCATTTCATAAAGGGTCCTACAGAGACAACGGGAAATAATGGAGCAGGATGTGACTGCATCTTCCTGGTGTAAAGCTGACATGGATGACAGCGCTTCACGGCTTCCACACAATCTTTAAAGATCGTGGGCCATAAATAACCGGCACGCAATATCTTCTGGGTCATTGCTAACCCAGATAAATGACCCCCACATGCTCCACTATGGGAATCATTTAGGACAATCTCCGCTTCCTCATGAGTAAGGCAACGACTCAACACGGAATCTACCCCTCATCGATATAATGTATCTCCTATAATGAGGTAGTTCTTGGCATGAAGGCGTAACTTACATCATTTCTCCCTAGAGGAAGCTACAGGGTACTTCAGAGTCTGGAGATATATAAGAATATCTCCATACCAAGGATCAGAGGTGGATATCAGGAAGATGTGCTCATCTGGGAATGAGTCATCTTCAACTACTACATCTTTTTCACTAGGAAATTCTGCTATAAGTTTAGTAAAAACTAAGGACTTCTTAGACTTAGCGGATTGGAAAACCAAGTCAAACTCTTAGAGAATGACTATCCATCTATTAAATTTCCCCCCAACAATCCGTCGGGATAAAACATATTTGAACGGATTTACATCCACCACTACGTTAGTGGTCCTCAGTAAAATGTAGTGACGTAACCTCTGCACAGCATAAACAGCTGCTAAGGCTAATTTCTTGACGTGGGAGTATCTAAACTCAGGTCTGGCCAAAGCACGACTGAGATAATAAACGACATGCTCTAAGAGCTTATCGTCCTCCTGGACTAGTACTACCCCAATGGTCGACTTTGACGCGGCCATATATAATATAAAATCCCTAGAATAATCTGGTGGACATAATAAAGGTGCCAACAAGAAATCTTTTTTCAATGCCTCAAACGCAAGTTGTGCAGTTTCATCCCATACAAATGGGGTGTCCTGTTTGAGCAGGCACATGAATCCTTTAGTGATCTTGGCATAATTAACAATAAAACGTCGAAGGAAATTAGACTTTCCTTGTATGCTTTGAAGTTGCCTGAGAGAATGAGGAGGAGGCAGATTTACAATGGCCTCAACTTTCAATGGATCCACATGGATGCCTCTATTAGAGACAATGAATCCAAGTAATCTTCCTGACTCGACGCAGAATACACACTTGTGGGGATTCAAGAGAATTTTATAATATCTGCATCTTTCAAAGATCAAACGTAAATGATCTGGATGTTGGATCCTCTTGTGAGAATGTGCGGGCAGATCATCTAGGTATGGTTTGACAATGGCTTTGATGTCATGGAAAGAAAAGTTCATAGCCCGTTGAAAAGTTGCCCCAGCATTTTTCAATCCAAAGGGAATTTTCTTATACGCAAATGTACCCCAAGGGCAAATGAAAGCAGTTTTATGTTGGTATTCCGGCTTGATTTGGATTTGATTGTAGCTGGAGAAACCATCCATAAACGAAAACACCTCACTTCCCGCACATGCATCTATGATCTGATCAATAAATGGTGTGGGGTAGTTGTCCTTAGGACAAGCTTTATTGAGGTCTCTAAAGTCTGTACAAATGCGAATAGTCCCTTGCTTTTTATCAACAAGAACAGGGTTGGACACCCATTCAGTCAAAGCTATGGGATATATGAAACTAGCTTTTGTCGAACTGGATTGGCATCAGGATAGGTTCGGATTTCATGTTCAACAATAGATGGATCTATGCCTGGCATCTCCTCATATGACCAGGGAAAGACATCACGGAATTCCTTAAAAAGGGCAGTATAGATAGCAATCTCCTCAGGAGAGCAGTTTGCACCTATATAGATGGTTTCCATGACATTTGGGTTCACAGAGATGTTAATAGGTATAGTGGTGGAAATTTTTTCCATATTCCCCTCGGAAAACACTCCTTCCCTAGGCAAAGGGTTGATAGGTATATCAACATCTTCTGACAGTCTCACGCGAAACTCTTGGTTTTCTATTCTGCTCAGTTCTGGAAGAAAATAGGATCGATGATGAAGATCCTCACAAATCTTATCACGTCCACTCATGGCTTCCAGAATAGCTTCATCAGAAGGTAAAACTGTGTCTAAGCAATCTATAGAATGCGAAGAGTTTTCTGCTCATGCGGGCAAATAGGCTTCTTCCAGATCGTACGAGACTGTTAGAGGATCTGGAATGGGATCAATAGTGGCTTGAGTGATAGCTTGATAAGCCACCTCCACTGTCGATAAGGGAACTTCCAGTTCATGGGGAGTTGGGAGAACCCAAGGATCAGTCCTATTGACAACCGTAGCTATGGACTTCCCCACACTAGTAGAACCAATGCAATTAACCGGGGCTGGAAGATCAAATGTGCCCATCAGTGATGTGTGCATTCCAGCCCCCAAGCTCTGTGCAGCAGGTTTGACCTGATCAACCAATGGCACAGCGGACTCATTTGACTCTAAACGACCTTTTCAGGTAAAATCAAGTTGATCAATAGTAACCAAATTGCCCTCATGTGGAAAAACCACTACACGAAAAATGGCCGACGCAATAGCGGACATCGCATAAGTCCAATTCCTTCCCAGAAGCAAATTGTAGTCCAAGGGAGCATCAATCACTTCTAATTCAATAGACACTGCTTTGCCTGCCAACTTATATTCAAAAGCCGGCAGGATACCATGCGGACGGAAGGATCTTCCATCAAAAGTAGTAAGTAAAGTGTTTGATGGGACCAACTCTGGGGATCCAAGATCTTTCCAACAGGTCAAGGACATAACACATGTAGAGGCCCCTTCATCAACAACTGCCCTTCCAATGGTCTTACCACCATGGAAGACATCTATTGATAGGGCTACATGGTAAGGCAAGCGAATTTTGACATCAGATAAATGAAACTTCGCCATGAGACTTGAAGAGTCCATGCTACCTAAAGCTACTAAGAGGGCATCCCGCTGAGCGGGACAACTCTGTAACACCTCCAAAGCTAACATTGCACACGGGGTTTGAGCTAAGTCTTCAACCACAGAGTAGTTTGAAGCAGCCCTAGCATTAGGGTTATGCAAGGTCTTCTTGAAGACGCCTTTCGGTATCTTCAGCATTATTTCAGCAAGTTTCTCTATTGTGAGAGGGTTGGAAGTTTCACCTACAGCTTTACCCTTCTCAGGAGTCTCTTTCTCATAGTTTTTGTTCCTTTTCTGCAACAAAGTCGAAGATCAAACCATGTTGATATAGTTTGGGTCAGGGGCAGCTTGAGTGCCCCCTGCTACGTTAGAAGCTGAAGCAGAGTTCTATCCTTGGGGAAAAGGATCCTTCAGGACAGCCGGTTGTTGATCTTTAAGCAGCTTCTGGGCTTGATCCATAAGGGGACAAAGGTGAGTAAGGTGGTCCTCTTGGCACAACTTACAAGGGAACTTGACCTTCTTCTTTTCTTTTTTGCCACCATCATCATTGTTCACGGGCTTTTGCTTGTTTTGGTTTCCCTCTCCCTTCTTACCTTTCTTTTTCTTCCCGTCGGGCTGCTGATTGCCCTTCTGAGAGGTTTGTGCAAAAAAATTTGCATTATGGGGGGAGGGGGAAGCCTTTGCTGCCTCCACCGTAGAGTGTTTGACAGATAACTGGTGAAGTTGTTTAGTCAAGGACTCTACGGTGGGAGAGTTAACAAACCCAACCACACCATCGGCATGGGGTCCAGGCTTAGGCTTCTCCGCTTCGTGCGAAGGCCTCGGTGCCTCAGGGATAAACTCATATAGGATCCCAGATTGTGAATAAATCAAATCCAACTGTTGGGCCTTGAGGATGGCTTCTTCTTCATTCGTCAATCTTGAGGTGGAAACATCCTTAGATATGTATGGCAACACTGATTTAAGGAACCACTCTAAAAGGAACTTAGGAGGGATAGTGGCTTTTATAAGGCTCTTTCGCCTCCTCCACTCTTAGATATGATCCGAGATGTGGGTAGCCTTGTTTTGTCTAAAAGAAGACAACAAGTCCGTTCCGAAATCATATCGGACCGGAAGCTGAAAGTGGCTGAGAAATGCACTAGCCAAGTCCCAGAAACTACTGAAAGCAGTAGAAGGTAATTCAATATACCATTTTGCCGCAATACCTGTCAAGGTCCTCTGGAACAGCCTCAACCTAACTGAATCTTCATTCATTGAATTTGAAGAACACCATAAATGAAAGGTGGTGGCATGAGCCCCAGGATCTTCACCAGTTTTTCCTTCGAACTTAGGGATGTCCGATGGCAATTTAGTGGGAACAGGTGGCCACAAGGGGTCATGCCTCACTGCGTCATTCATAAATTTTGACAAATCTGGCAAGTTTAAGGTTTCCATAAATGGAAGTTTGGGTCGAAATGGGGAACTAAATGTGCCAGCTTGGGGATTTGAGGGACCTGCCCCCGAATGCCCATGGGTAAAAGTGGGGTTGCCCCCTGCCACCGGTTTTGAAGTGGGAAGGTTGCTCTAAAACGGATTCCATCTGTAAGCCACAGGATTGTGTGTGGGAGGTGCAGTGTAAGAAGTTCGGGTCGTCCCCATAGAAGCAGGGGTCTGAAAGACAGGAGCAGGTATCCCTCCGCTAAACAATGAAAAGGGAGATCTCGTGTATGGGACCGAAATTGGAGTTTGGAAACTTTGCCCATAAGAGGTATTGCTCCCAAAAAGCACTCCTACATAGGAAGGAGATGGACCTACGTATGGACTGGATGGGGGAATGTGCCCCCCATTCCAAGGAAATCCTTGGACAAACGCCGAGGATCCTACCAGACCACTCTGGGTAGTATACGGAAAGGAAGAAGGAATAGTAGGGATACTGGGGATCCCAGTAACCATGTTACCAGAAGTACCTGCTATGTTTGAATGAACTAGCGGTTGAACCACCTGGCTCGTTGGATTCAAAGGTGTAGAAGGTAAACTAGATCTAGGGGCACTTACCGGGGGAGGTAGTACCCCTTCAACCAGAAGGGTTGAGGTGAACACAAAAGGACTTTCTTCCATAGAATACATGATCCTACCCACAGGGACACCTAATATAGGTGAATCAAAAGGTCTAACCTGAACGATCATAGGATCGTTTAAATCAGTCAAGGGGGTGTTAAAATTTATTGCAAACTCGTCAGTCTACAATTCTTCTATCTCAACTGTATCAAGATCAAAACGGTTAGCTATCAGTTCTGGTTCACCAAGAACTTCACTTATTCCTACAGGTTCAAACGAACCGTCTGTTTCTAATCTCCGCCTTTGGGGTAAAGGTGGAGGCTCCAATGTGGTGAGAGGAGGAAGGTTTCTCAACCTTCTTGACCTTCTAGGAGGTTGGTCCTCCACGATTGAAAATTTGACAAATCACACCCTAAGGCCAACTAAACACAGGCAAAACCACAGAGCATACACTATAAAAATCCTAAAGCCTCAAGCAATCAAACCAGGGTAAAAGATATACTTTACCGAAGAAAGCTGATGAACCATTACTTGGCGTCCTTAAAGTGGTTCTTAGGCACAAGCGGAGGAATCACCCAACCTCGACCCTCCTACACTTTCAAAAAGGGTTACCTTCCAAGCCCATTCAAGGTGAACCATAAATAACCTTCCGGTTTACCTAGGTATGAACCCTAAAAGACAAGAGACTAAAGGCTACCTTGGCAATACCAACAGTCTGGGGGGATAGTCGCAAGCCGAAATCGTACGCATGGGCAGGGTAGCTGAGCCCAAAAATCTGTCTAGGACAGAATCCCCAGATGCGTAAAAGTCCTGAGTTACGTTTTGACAAGGATTCAAAGGGTTATCTCCTCTATCCAAGCCTCCACGCGGCCTCGTGCTTAACTCCCGTTTGAGAGGAGATTCCCAGATACAGTCAATAAAGTCAAGGATTTACCTAAATAAATGTCCACTACGCCTGAGTTTTATAACTTGCGAGAAGTTTAAACTTCCTAGCCCACAAGTCTAGCCTAAGCTAGTAGGTGAAAGGCCCCTAAAAACAAAAGATTACTAGTAAATTTTAATTTATGTGTTCATTTTAAAGGGTTTTTTCTTACTCAAGAGGAAATGGAGTGGTGTACTTTATGGTGTTTTGACTCAAATAAGAAATAAATGAAAATAAAGGTGTATTTAAAGCAAAATTACCATTATGAAAACAAACTTCTTTTTCTTTTTGGCAAATATGTATTGATGAACTATATGCAATGACAAAAGAAACTAAGCCTATATTTTTTGTAGCTTTTGAGATAATATTTTTAAACTGAAACAAACACTACTTATGCGAAATCAAGATGCAAAAGCTTAACAATGTTTTCTTTTCACTTTTAAAAATACTCAAAATTCTACCATGCACCTACAATGCACTGGACTTGAGCAAACTTGAATCAAATAAACTGTCTAAAAGCAACAAACTGAAACAAGCAGGCTGACATAACCAAAAGACAACCAACAAAGGAAGGCTAGGAACCCTAGCTTGGGTGCACACAATGACAAAAATCACTATAGACTTATAAATGCAAGTGACAACCAGCCACTGTCAAAAGACAGACTGGAAAAACAGAGCCCAAGACCCTGATCACTTATCTGGATGGAGACACTTTAACCTACAACCCAAACAGGCCAAACTATTTCAGCATGCAAGAAGGAAATAATCCAAGCAAAAAAGACTCAAGGGATTTTGAAAAAGCACAAAGTGTGATCACCCAAGGTATTCAGACAAGCTACACAGCATTCATAAAGAAAATCAACTCACCAATAGGGATTACACAAAGAAAGGAACAAGCAAACCTTAGTTTAAAAAATCCTTACTTCGAGGCATATATGCGACTGTGGAGAAGGGAAACCTGCATATGATACGTGACTGTCCAGTAAAGCAACCTGCGAATGCAAGCCTGTATCCGCAACTGTGCAGAAGAGCAACTCGTGGATAGGTATAAAAAAATTTCTCAAAAAACAAGAAAAAAATTCCAAATACTTTCAAATACTGAGGGAAGTATGAACCAGGATAAAAGATCACACACAGAATTCAAAGCAAAGAGTGGTCAGGGGTGACAGAAACAACCTACAGCAGTCTAGGATTCCCTAGGGGAGTCGCCAGTTCTATTGTACAGGATTATACATCCTATAACCTAAGGTCTGGGGTTACCAACATACTCAATAAACTTGCATACAATTGACTCTAGAGTGCAGTAAAGGAAATAGGAGGATGGGAAAGACTTACCTGTTACAAGACGGTTGATCCTAGCTTGTCCTCTTCCGCTCTGCTTCTCCTCCAAAGTCTTCAGGGATGCTTTCTCCTTCACCTGTCAAGAGTCAATCTTCCAGATACAAAGTGATTCATATATATAAGCAGGTTAGATAAATCATATATGGAATGCTGAAACATAAAAATTTATCAAACCACAATACATGAGACACATATGGAAGAAGGATTCTCTTTATTAACAATAATGGAAAGAGTTCATATTACAACCCAACGCCTGAGACAAGGACTCCTCTGCAGCCAAAGGATTCTGAGTTCCACTGCTCCAAAGAATTCTGTATAAAATCCACCAGCATAACTTTTCTCTCCAAGTGTATATCTAACACCCTCCCCAAGGCCTATATTTATATGGATGAAATAAGGCAGTTTCGAAGGTTGAGGAGGTTGATACAATTAAGAAGATTAAGGTAAATGGATTAACTAATCTCAAGTAATCACGTGTTTTATTTTTAAATGTCAAAGATAGGAATCCATGAGTTGCTATAAGAGCAACCCGCGTATACATACATCCGCGACTTGCAACAACCGACACTCGCGTATGATCCGTGAGTTGCATATGTATAGGGTCGTGGATATGTCTCGACATATCTAAAAAGTCAAAGTAAACAGCTGGATGGATGATAAATGTAATTTATAATAAGCCCATCTATAGTGTTTTGGGCAATCCTCAATCCATAGATGTCCTTTTGTGTGCCAACATGAGGGATGTCGGCACTCGGATGGAGAGGTCCCATTCAGGTGGATAACATATGCTTAAGAGATATGTACATGATCCTAACCATGTGATAAATTGGGATGTGATTCAGGTGGAACCCGAGGGAGAGTTCTGAATCGAGCAAATGTGCATCGTCGACAGGAAGGTCACAACGCTCTGGAATTGGGCCATAGGGAAGGTAAAGGTGCAATGGGAGCACTACGGACCTGAAGAGGATACCTGGGCACTGGAGGATGCCATGCGGTTGGCACATCCATTTTTTTTCAATTCTACGGAACACTGAGGCGATACCAGTGTATCATTTTGTTCAAATTTTGTAAATCACTGAGGACAGTGCTATTGAAGGGGGAGGGGAATGTAAAACCCCGGTTTTAACCCCGTTGCATTAGATGTACATGATGTATATATTGTAGTAATCATGGTGCGGAGCTAAAGGCCAAGGCCCCACCATTGATTGGTTATGCTATGTTTCGGGTTGAAATTGTCACCGATGGTATATCGGGGCATGCGGCATACATATTGAGTTTTGTTATCATGTAAATATGCATATTTAATTAAATAACCCAACCAGCTACGTTCGCGGAAACTAAATTGATAAGGGGCATGATTTTCACAAGGATAAGGGGGGGGATGTCAAACCTTGAGCCATGAGAGAAATTCCATGTGTCACCACCCTGTTTTGATTTTTCCATCTTTCCTTGTTTTATCCAACCACCACCATTAAAAATTACTACTGTTAGTTGGGGTAGTTATGGATGGGAGTGGAGTGTGGCAGGACTGTCAGTCCTTTCCCACACGCACACTCCACCAACGTGGTTGACCTCACGATGGCAAGAAAAAACCACTGCCATCACTCCAGCGGACACTCCACTCTCTCCATGATGATACCGAAACACTCACGCACTTCCGAATACTGCACATCCTCTCCATTGTATGTTCATCTTCACGCATAGGCAGAGTTGTTCATCCTCACGCAGGAGTAGGATTCTTGCTCATTCCCATGCACAGCATTTTCCTGGTTTTACTCACGCAGTTTTCCTCTACAGATTTTGTGGATGGAGTGGGTGTATACTTTCCTCACAAACTGATTCGTGGGTTCTTGTGGTATCCCTTACGTTACAGTGTGTTTTTTTGGGGTCTTATTTACATTTTGGGGATGGGATTCTATTCATTTTCATGCATAGGAATCTATTCTGTTTTATCTCATGTAGCCAGGAGGGGAGCTGCTTATCGGTTGTCATTCACGTTTTTCCACAGAGTGGAATCTGGTGTGTTTTCCCTCTGTATTTTGGTGTCTGGTACAATTTTCCCTCACGCACAAGTTGAGAGTCTGTATCTTCTTCCCCAATGCGGCCTATGTAAGTCTTTTCCGCTTACTTCGTTGCCCAGGACGGACTGTTGTTTTCCCCCATGTTGTGAATTGTGTTTACTGATACGTTTTGGGACTGTTGTAATTCACTTGGGAGTCATTTTGGCCATGATAGGGCCAAGAACGAATCAGGAGTCATTTTCCCTGTTTAAGCTGTAACAGCTGATTGATTGCATGTGTGCAATGGTTGGTCTTCGGACTGTGTTGGGAGCAGGGATGGGGGCTTGGGTTGCTTGATAAACATGGTGTGTTTGGAAACCATACAGACAGAGCTAGAGGGCTAGATTTCTTCTCCACAACCCCTAAATAGCACTGGAAGAGAAGTCGGGGCCTGAGGGACTCTGTAGCAGAGAAGGGACTGATTCCTTATGTTGGGTGTGTGTGGGTGTCTTAGAAGTCAGGTTAGTTCTAGTGTAGGTGTTCCTAGTTCTGTAATGAGCTCACCAGCTTAGCATTTAGCCTTTCCCAACTCTTGGATGGCCTGATAAACCTGACCATGTTGGTTTGGCTATCTTGTTGATGGCCTGATAAACCCAACTGTGTTGGCTTGTTTGTGTTTTGTGTATCCTTGGCTATGTGTAAGCCTGCTTGTTCCTTATTCCTTGGAGAATCATGCCCAAATCGGGGGTGGCAGTGTTGCTGAGAGATTAAGGAGCACGCTGGCCTATGGTTGGATGGAACGTTGCAGTAACGTAGCTGGTTGTGAAACGAGTTCTTCATAAGATAAGTAATCTTGTCTATTTTACTTCTGCAATCCTATTTAGTATTAATGATTATGATGAACATGTTGAATGCTTGTATGAATGTATGTTGCTTCCGTTGTGTATGATAAATTATTGTATCTATGTATGTTCTACTTCAATGCATTTTGTTTCAACATTTTATGAATGCACATGTTCATGGGGCTGGTAGCCCGGATGGTTAACGCCATGGTAGTGTCCTCTTCGTCGGTCAGACGGTTGGGGACGTTACATAGCTTCTTGTGACCAAGCTCATGACTAGTATCATTTCAGTCTTATGCTTACAGTAATATGATCTTAGTTCTAATCCCTATAATAACCAACTTGTATCTAATTATTATGCTTATACAATATAAATGACCAATAAGCAATGGTATAATAAGAACCATTAACTAATCAGAGCTTATGAGTAAGTACAAGCTTCGGCATGAACCTTAATCATAGAGGAAAGAGCTTACGTATTCTCCATATAAGATTATGTGAGAGGATACGATTATTACCCTGTATACGAGTGCAATCTAGTTTACATTATAACATTATAAGTAGAATGACCATAATAAGAGGAATGCATCAACTATGACCTTGTAAGCTTAGTTAAGAGCAGTCCCTGTGTTTTCCTTCCCATATAATAGAGTATGAGTCGTAAAAGTAAGTAGAGATTAGTTGGTATGACACAAACTAGTACCATGGAGTTAGAAGGGAATTATAAGTAGTCTCACTCTTATTACATTACCTTTACTATTACTGTTATACCTAAGTAGATAAGCCAGCATATAAGGGTTATTTAATGCTCAAACTGGTTGCTTTTTGGCTAAGCAAAGCGTTGGATGTTTTCGAGAATGTTTTGATTTTCCATTGTTTGAGTGCTCTTTGTGGTATGATTTGATTTTCCATTGTTTGAGTGTTGTTTGTGGTATGATTTGTTTTGGAATTGTTTGAATGCTCTTTGTTAGACTATTGTTTCCAAAGCTCTCCGAATTTACACTTGCACTTTCAAATTTGTTTAGGATTTTTTTTTTAACTTATTATATAGAAAAGGTGAGGATGTAACATTCCTTCCTATTGTTTTCATTTCATAGCAAAGATTGCTTTGAATGAACAAAAAAAAGAGGCCATATATTTATATTAAAAGTAATGTACTGGTGGATCTAGAGTGCAATTTTAATAGAAAGCACCTAAAGAGCACTTTAACTCTTACTGCAACATTGAAGACAATACATGTCTCTGGTTGAATATTACTAGCAGATCTTTCTTTTCAGTCATCTTTGAATAATAGTAAGATGATAAGTACTCTTTCCACCATAAATTATAGGATCATAGTAGAGAGAGTTGGATGTTCTAGAGAATGATATGACTTACCATTGTTTGAATGTTGTGTTAGAAACTTAGATCACTGGTTCCAGAGTTGTTTGAATCTACACTTGCACTCTCATTTTTTTTGGATTAAATTTTTTTCTTTGTCAAAGGACATTAAATCTCCTCTTTTAATGAGTTTCCTAGGGATGAGAAATTATGTTGGTCTGAACAAATTTCTTATCTATAGGATTAAAAAAGGTTGCATTACAAAAATTCTATCTTAGTTATGTATAATCAGGTGTAATTTGAACCAAGTTGGCTTTATTTACCCATATATTTTTATACTCTTTTGGAGATAGGAACTGGATGTAGTTTGAACCTAAGGTGGCTCTATTTACTAGTGTCTTTGCATACTCTCTTAGAGATGAGAAGAGTGTAGGAATTACCAAACTGTTTTAGAGTTATCAAAGTATCAGATTTGAGGAATGGGGATCTATACTAAAGGTGCCTCTCCAAGCGAAAAACTAGCTTTATAAAATGAAAAGCATGGGGACCATTGATTGTAGGATTTTTCAAGTACTATAACTTGGAATCTAGACAGATATCCATCTATACAAGTAAACATTGTATATTTTCATCTACCAAAGACTTGATAATCATCAGCAGATAAGTGATATCTCCAATGTACAAAAACATATGAACTTTATGATATTTTTTGGCAAAACTAGGGTGATAAAAACATGATTATAGAGAGATTAAGACTAGTAGTTAGGAACTACACTACTTTCAAAATTTGAGTACAAGTTATCCATAAGAGATCAAAAGGCATAGTGAAACAATAAGCTTACAGGTAGAGCAATTTCAAGCTACCTTTTGTTTGAGGGATTTAGGAAATTGACTGCACTGATATTTGATATATTTAAATGAACCAAATTCAAATTCAATTTTCAAAAAGAAAATCCATATCTTAAAGGTAGTCCTATTTTCAATTATGCACATTCTCCTAGGGTCCTTTGAAACGGCCACGTACATTCCTGGATGTCCTTGACAAGATTTATTGTAGAAACCCCAATATTTTTCATGATCAATGCTAGATTTGGTTTCTCTAGAATTCTTTGAGATTTTTCTCTTAAAGGATTTCAACTGCTTTTAAAAGAGACCCAGATTTTATGGGCTTCCCGGGATGTATTTAGTTTCATTCCTTGAAAAATCATACTATTTTTTGAAAGCCACAAAGCAAGGAAAAACCTTGAAAGCTTTTTCAGATTTATCAAATAGCCATTAGAAAAATACAATCAACCAAATTTGACTGATCCCATTTGTTTGTTCTAGAAATAGTTGTAATAATTCATTCCAGCTAGCCTTAGATAAAGGATAAGATGGATCTATGCTGGTTATGATATAGTTGTATCATTTGAAACATTTAGTGTAATTTGTACCTTTTTTCTCCAAGGAAATCCTTGCAGGGAACCCAAGGGATGTTTTCCCACTTTTAAGGATGGAATACATAGTAATCATGTAGGCATAGACTAGTGCTCCTTTCCTAAGGGGATTCAAACTAGGAACCTGCTGGCATGGGACTAGCCAAATGCCCAATAACATACATTGGTGAACACTTAGAACTAAATGGGATAACCTCTTGGGCTATGCATACTTTGTAGCTAACGGGTATTTAGCAAGAAACAATACTCTCATTTACAATCCCACCCCTCCATTCACCTAGTATGCACCTCAACATAGAGATAGGTTGTTGGTTCAAGTGGTTAAAGGCATGCTAGTGATACTTTTTCTATGGATGGATGCTATACTAGTATGGATGGATACTGTACTGGTGGTGATTCTGCCGCTGGGTTTATTAGGATCTGGTTCTGTAGGATCTGCTCGATCTCATGCTGCTGAAAACAAATCTAATACGACCACTCAAACCGCTGAAGCTGCTACTGGTTAAACTTGATCAACAGAACCTATTATTTTATAGAAAATAGAAAGAACTCCATGGTATTCTTCTATTGTTTATTCTCGAGATGTAAAATATTCTTGTTGTCCTGAATCAGGGAAGGCATAGTTTCACTACAAATTATGTTCCAAAATATTAAATCTCTTACTTATGATACATTTGATAAAGTAACATGGAGCTCATATTAGCTTTTTCTATTTTCATATTGCCATTACTTTGGTGAATACCCTTTCTCAAAGATTGGTTCCAATTTCATAATTTTTAATGTAGTAAATCTACAATTTGACCACCTTATAATAAATTGGATCACCATTGACATATTAGTGTCTGTTGGATGGGTGCATGATTGGAAAGTGTGCAAATATGTTTCTGTTGACTTCAATCTAAATGCTAGAAATGATAATATATATATATATATATATATATATATTACATAATAGCCACTATTATGTTTTGGCCATTGTGTTACAATCATCAAAGCCTCGTTTTGAAAATATAATATCTTGATCCATGCAATCAATGTACATACCCCGCAAGTACATATATTGCTATATAAATGAGGGAAAACCTACTTCAATATAAAAAAACCTAACCTTTGTAATCATTAATGCCTAACCAAGACTAAAATTTAGACCAAATTTAGACTCGTCACTTTGATAGATTTCAAGTTTCTTATTTCGTGTTGTCTTACATAAAATCTTTAGCTGAAACAAATAATTAGTTTTGTCATATAACAGCACAAGGAAAGTTATCAAATACAAGGGGCATTATGTTGGTTTAGAAAAACTGAAGTTCAATACTTTATTTGTGTCAAATAATGTTTAACTATAGTAATGTGCTCATTGTGAACAACGTTCTTTCACAATTTCAATGAGAAAAGACATCTTAGACCATATTGTGTTAAATAACAACAACTATATTCTTATTTTGAATTATGGTGCATTATAACTGATGTGTGATAAGATGAAAGGCTTATGTTTATATTTGTCCAACTAAATTTTCCTTTTGGAAGTGGTTTCTAGTCAAGGTTTTATAATAGAAAGGCATATGGATAGAATGTGTTACATATGGATGTCATGATTTGTGACCTTACTAGGGTTTTTCCAAGAGAACCATTCACTGTTCAGATGCAAAATCTTGGCTATACGTGCCAAATAGTATATGCCAAAGAAAGAAAGAAATTATATTAATGGCCCCTAATTATTGAGAAATGGTCAATGGTACTATTTAAGAGTTTTATTTTGTATTTGTAAACTCTTCTAAATTTTGCATAGGGAGGTATGAACCTGACTTTGTGTTAACATGGTAAAAAGTATGACATTTTGTGGGCCTTATTAGGTCTTCTGACTTCTGAATGGGATATGTATTTCTACTTTCTTCATATTAATTTCAATGAGGTTGGAATCACTCGAACATCCTGGAATTATTAATGGTAATGTTAAAAATTTAAGTCAAATGATAGAAAAAGAAGGATAAAGGAGAATTCCAACATATGGTTTAGGAATTTAATACTTTTAGTAATAGCTTCCAACAACAATTAAAGTGGGGGGAGGGTGTCTGAAAAGAAAACGTGAGTAATATAAAGAATGAGCTATTTTTTTTGTCGTTTTCGTACTGAGAGAAACAAGGTGCAGTCTAAATCCTAGTATGGATGAGATGTGTCATGCTTGTAGTTTATAAATGAAAATGAAACAAAGGTTGAAGTATACACAAACTTAAATTATAGAAGATGTTGAAATGGAAGGGTATCAATGAGTTTGATGTTCATGAGTATGCTAGTGCATCCTTCCAAAAACTTACACCATTATTAAAATGCTATATATGCAAAGTAACTAATGGTAAAGATGGAGTTATGAGGAAAATGGGGTCACAGGCTAGTAGAAAACTAAATACAGTATAACACCGTGAGTAGAACTTTTATAGGAAGAGTTAATAGTGGTAAATGTTGATAATCTGGCATCCTAAGTGCACTCTTCTTATTTTATATGGTTTCTATTATAGAATAAATGTACAATATTTAATAACTTGATGAAGTGATGGAATGCCCCTTTAAAATATCTTCATGGAACAATTGTTAGTAAGATGAGAAACCCCTCAACTTCATCTACCTCCTTGTGGCCTTATCAATTGTGGAAACCGATATGATGCTTTTCCTAGTTGGCATCTTACTAATTTTTAGATGATAAATAATGCACATAATATAAATTGTCTTTGTTGGTTTTCATTGTTAAAATATTCATGATATCATATATGATGTACATATTAGGCATCTTATCTTAGTAACCATTCATGATTTCTTCTCTTACCATCCCATTGCTGAACAAAATCACATCATCAATGAATAACAACATTTATGTAGCAACACACACATCCTCAATTGGATTCTACAACTATTTCTTATACAAAACCCTTATTATTTGTCCATATCAAGTTTAGCTTATTAGGTATGCATCAATACTTTATGTTGTTCTCTAAGACTCTTTTGCGGACCACTTTAATAGATTGCGTATTGTTTAGGATATTTTGTTTCCTGAGCACAGTAGAATTTTGTGCTTATTAGTGTGTTTGGAAAAATAATTTGGATTTTAAGCATGATTGTCTTTGGATCTTATTGTCTTTTATTAGAATTACAAATGATGAAATCTATGTGTTATATCTACTCTTCCTGATTCTTACAGGGTGTTAGCTCACTGGAAGAGCGCCTGCTTTACAAGCAGGAGGTTGGTGGTTCGATTCCTCCATGCCCTAATGATATTGTAATGTATTTCTAAAGGTAAAAAATGTAGTAGTGCAAGATGGATGCAATATTAGATGCAACACTAAATACAAAACAGGATGTAAATTTAGACGTCACACCAAACACAAAAGTGGATGCAAAAGTTGACCTTATGTTAGACTCAAATGTTGACACAAAAATGGATGTCACACTAAATGCAAAATTGGATGCAAAAAGAAACTCAACACTAGACACAATTAATGACTCAAAACTAGATGCAATACTAGGTCCAAAACTAGACTCAACAGTAGATGCAAAAGCGGAATCCTAACTAGACATAAAATTGGACATTAAATTGAGCATAAAATATGGTGTATCGATGGACATAAAACCAAGCGTAACACTAGGTGCAAAACTGGAAGCAACACTTGGCGCAAACAAAAACTTAAAATGAGACACAATATTGGATGCAAGATGGGACAAAACATTGGATGTAAAACTAGACGTAATATTGAATGCAATATGGGATGCAACATTGGACACAAAACTAGATGCAATATTAGATACAAACATGGCCGCAAAAATAGGCGCAACACTGGGTGCAACATTGGGCTCAAACATAGATGCAAAAAAAGACATCAACCAAGATGCAATACTAGGTGCAAACCTAGATGCAAAATATGACGTAAAATGAGATGAAACATTAGGCACAAACATGGATACAAAAAAAGACATAAAACAAGATAAAAAATTAGATGCAAATGGGGATGCAACATTATAAGTAAAATTGGATGCAAAACTAGACGCAATATTGGCCGAAAATTGGATGCGAACCTAGATGCAACGTTAGATGCAAAATTGGACACATAATTTTATGCAAAACAAGGTGCAAAATTGGGTGCAAGAATCAATAAAAAACTAAGAGAAAAATAAGATGCAACATTGGATGCAAAAATGAGCGTGAAATTGGGTGTAAACAAGGATGCAAAAAATGATGCAATAGAAGTTGCAAAATTGGGCGCAAATAAAGGCGTAACAAAAGATGTAAAAAATTGGGTGCAAAAATGGACGCAAAAATGGATGTTAAAAAGGACGTAAAAAAAGATGCAATATACGGCATTTTATGAAAATGTACAATAGCGCCAGGTTTAGCCTCAGATTGTTCACCACAATTGGGAAAAATTACACTAAATTTGACGCTAAATCCAATTTTTGTTGTAGTGACTCTAACTCCAGATTGTACAAAAAAATACATATTTGTCCTGGACTAACACATCAAAACTCTAACTTTCTCTTGTTTTTCCCAGACCCTGATGCTTGTTTCCTCTATCCAAGACCATTGTGCATCTCTGGCGACTACAAATTAATGACAATATTTCTTGATTAGGTAACTGAACTAGTACTGTCCAGTAATAACAAAGTTTGAAAATTTAAAATATGAATCAATTGTACATAAAATAAAGACTCGTTGCATCCGTCCGGGGTATAGATGCCTCTAGTGTCCTCCTCCATTAAGAGATTCTCTCTGCAAATAAAAAAAAAATATGTCAATTATCTCAACAATTATCAACATGTACATGAATGAGAAAGTACTAATCAATTATGTAAAAAATGAACATCTTACCGTAAAAAATATTTCTAGGGGAAGATACTAGGTTTCTTCAGTACTAAGAGGAGCCGTAGGTTGAACATCAACCTCAGTTGCATGCACTAATGGACCAGAGTGTGGCTACATTCTCCAAATGATAAAATAGTTAGACATCATGCATGTCCATAAACAATACAAATGAATTGTACAATTACAAATATTCAAGTAGATGTACCTCAGTGTGACTTATCCTATTGTAGATGCAAAACTGATCGAGCGTGAAAAACCCCAATAAGGTATGGCACGGATGACTCTACATCCTGATGTTGTAAACATGCGAAAATAACATTAAGAAAAACTAGTTGTGAAGTGAATTCATAGCTAACCAGCAACTTCCATTGGAAGTGTGTACATTACCATGGGATGAGTAGGTTGATCCTCATGGACACCTGATATTTTCAAGAAAGAGGGTCGACTGGTGTAAACAACCCCCTTATCTATGTTTGGACTACGGGGAGATCCAAACCAAAGAGGTGATGTAGGGATTTGCGATGATGTATGCAGTCATAAAGTGTTACAATAGTTAGACATGGAGTTGAATGGATGGAATAATATGTACTAAAAAATTAGAACATATACTTACCCCTTCCTGGGACATATCTCCCCCATGGTAGTGACCGCTTCCAGGAATTTCTTGCGCCTCTTCAGATGCAGATAGCATCTGCAAGTTTAAAAATTATAAATATTAGCAATCTAAAAATGAGTGTATAGTAAGAAATTTAAATAATTCGAACAAGATTTAGTCATTAACCATGTACTTACATTCTTCAGATAATCATAAATTCCACCTTGGAGTATTTCGTTGATATCAATATCTCCAACATTAGGTTCTAAATGGGGTTCCTGCAACTTCAAAAATTGTAAATATTAGACAATTTAACAAATTAATCAAGACTAACACATGCATTAACAAAATGATATGTATTAACAAAATGAAAAATGTTTAAATGTTACCTCAATGTTAGTTGTTTGGGCTCGAATGAAACTACATCGGGTGCAGTACCACCCCCCTAAGAGGCATCAATCTCCTGCAAGCGTAAATATTGCATATATTACTAATCTTTTAATATGTTACATACAGTATGGAAAAATTAAAAATTGAACAATAATAGAGTTTTAACAATGTCCTTACCTAACCACCAGTCATCGTAGAGGTACCATATCTTGGTCCGGGACCATAACAAGATTGACCACACTTTGTGAAGACATGTGGCTCACTCTGAGGCACATGGGATGTCGGTCTATCCCCACCAATAGATATTCCTCTACCACCAGAAGCTGGAGGTTGTACCCCAGTAGAGGAAGAGGGCGTTGTCTAGTCAATAGTAGTCATGTGTCGAGAAACCATCTCAGCTAGAGTTAGAAATGCCTCCTGCATCTAGGAAACCATATCATCTACAGGAGAGATGTCTTCCCTCAGTAGATTGGCATGGGGTGCAGGTATCTATGGATTGGCATCTCTATGCCTAGCATTGGGTCAGTGTTGGGGAATCCCCCTACCAACTCCCTGGAATCCCAATATGTCAAAATAGTTGGCATGTTTCCCCATCACAAACTCTGCATACAACTTTCGAAGGAAGTACAATGGTACTTCCCTATTTTTGTGCAGGGGAATGCCAAACACCATGTACCATCTATCCATTCAATTGTCTCTAATGGGTGGAAAGGTGCACCACTTAATGGAAATATGTGGCCTAGTGCTCTTCAGAATGTCATCTATCCCAGGCACTCTAAGAAAAATGTATATATGTGTTCTTTGGTTATTTTCAGCTTCTTTACCTCATTGTAGCTCAACCCATCGGTGTATTCTTGTCTTTTTCTCTCCCTATAGGATGCGATGTTATACAAAGAATCATTTGATCTTGTGATCGTATCAACAATAGTCAGCAATGAGTCTGACAAGGAGCGGCGGAGATCATTTCTATTGGGCCCACTATACGCCAGTTAATTAAAACTTAGCATGCAGAGTGCTAAACATAAATTATGAACCCGAGGAAGTCTTTTATTTCAAAGCTATCATGCAAGATCTATGCAAGCATAATTTCTACCTAACACTGTTATCTATTGGTATGCAATCGAAACTCTTTATAAACTAGATCACACCTTCTTGAAAAGAAAACAAACCCCAATACTATTCGTAAATCCAAACTATAAATCTAATCACACTTCAACAAAATCAATTCTTAAGAAGCAAGACCTAAATACATAAACCTAGAAGAAATGCTATGTTGGCCAATGATCTATCAAGATGAATTAACATGAAAACAACTATGATAAATATAATGAATGAAAGCATGAACTAACAAAAAAACACATCTACAAAATAAAAAACCTACAATCAACACTACCAGCGTCTGCTCAGGGAAGAGGGCCCTTCCTCCACTGAGTAGAGCTGGATCTTCACAATGAAAGTATACAACTCCAGAATTAAGAAACTACTAGCATGTATTATCATAATGAAATGATTACAATAGATCTAGATCAAATCCTATAGCATAACATTGATTTCTCTCCTCCCCCTCCTTAATGAGATTGATTACATATTAATACATAAAATTATCTCATGGAAATGAAGAACTGAATCCCCAACTTATGATCTGTAACAGCTGAAACACGACCGTAATTGCTAACAACTTTGGAATTGGCCAGAACAGTACTAGAAAATACCCTATTGAAGAACCACATGTATATCGCAAACCGTGGCTTTGTTTGGATATTTCATTGCTATACAGGTAAATGAGGCTGTTATGCACAAAACCCATGTCTCAGATTTTCGATATTTGTTTCCATCTGCCCGCAAATCAAGACGTGAATCAAGGTTTTCTTATGTGGCATGCATTTTTGGTTAAGGCTGTAACAACTAGCTATGAGCATCCTGTACGTGACAAATCACTCCACAAATCATCATTAGTAAAATTATGCATAATAGTCTTCAATTCATCAAAGATAAAGGAAAATAATCATTGTTAAACACTTAAAACATCAATGAAAGTAGTATGTTGTTTTACGCATAGTTACAACAAATGGATAGAAAATGGAATGATAAATTAATGATAATGGGAAGAAAATGGATGAAATACATGTCGATAAGTGATGAAAAAATGGACAATTCCAGGGCCCAACATCACCCCCAAACTAAACTTGTTGCATGTCCTCATGCAACCCAATACCTATGTAGCATCCATTCACTTGTTGATTTTCATTTTACTACGCAAGGGGATTTGCAGCTGCGACAAGTAGAAGGATAGGCAAAGTTTTAGCAGAGTCATAGCTGTAGATAGGATGAATATGGCAGAGTTGGAGTTGCGAAAAGAATAAAAATGGGCAAAATTTTAACGGAGTCGCAGCTAAGTGGAGCAAAAAAATGACCAATATTTACAGAGTTGTATCTCCCTAAAACAGGAAAATAGGCAAAAATTTTACGGTGTTGCAGTTGCGTGAAACGGGAAAAAGGAAAAATGTACGGTGTTACAGCTGCGCGAAATGGGAAAGAAGAAAGATTTACGGTGCTGCAGCTACATGAAACGGGAAAAAGGAAATATTTACGATGTTTCAGCTATGCAAAACAGGGAAAAACAAATATTTATGGTGTTGCAGCTGCACGAAACCGGAAAAAGGAAAGATTTACGAAGTAATTTTCTCCCAAACTTCCGAAGTAATTTTCTCCCAAATGACAAACTGGGTTTGGATGAAATTTTTCAGGTAGGTTAATACTAGTCCAATGCACCTACACACCAAAAATTAGAGATACCCACATCACGGATTTCAAGAAAAAATCAAATTAGTTGTAGGTGATTATGGTCATTTTCTCGAAAATCGTACATTGGATTGGGATGAAACTTACCAGGATTGTTCATATTGGTATTATGCACTTCCTTTCCAAACATCATGAGAATCCAACTTACCAATTTAAATATATGCTCATTTCAATTTCTGCACTTTTGTGGATGAACATGAATAAAAATGTGTTGCAGCTGAACTTACTGAACCAATATTTCACAAAATACAAACTGGGTTGGATTGAAATTTTTCAAGAAAGTAATTACCATTATAATTGATATCCACACCAAAAATGAGAGAAACCCACATCACATATTTTGATAAAAATGCAAATTGGTTGTAAGTGATGATGGCTAGTTTCTCGAAAACCGTGCATTGGATTTAGATGAAACTTACCAGAGTTGTTCATGCTAATGTTATTCATTCTCTGTCAAATTTTTGTGAAAATCCAGCTTACCAATTTAAATATATTCTCAAATCAAATTCTGCACTTTTTGTAGATGAACATGAATAAAAATGTGTTGCAGCTAAACTTCTTGAACCAATATTTCACAAAATACAAATTGATTTGGGCTAAAACTTTGAGGTATTGTTCATATTACCTTGGCGCATCTACTCACCAAATTTCATGAAGACCCAGATCACCCTTTGGGAGATATTCCCACTTCAATTTCTGCCCTGTTTTAAAAGAAAAACGTGTAAGCATAAAACATGAACTAGCCATCATGATTGTTAATGTCCTAAGTTCCACTAATCACAGATTCCACATTAACTGTTGAGCTTGAAGGTCACTCATTGATTATATTGGTTTAAACAGAGCATGCAACCCTTTCATGAGACAAATTAACTCCATACAAAAGCTCAGCCATAATGTTAGCAAGAGAAATTATGGCAAAAAGAGAAACATACTGTTGATATCCCAAATTCACAATTTGTTTCAATAATAGTGCCTTCAACCCAACATCATATGTAATTTAATTTGTTCATTCTTAGTGTACTAACTATGACTAATTCAAAGTATCCTCACGATAGCTCAAACCTGTGAATTTTAGCTTTGAATCTGTCCTCACCATTTAGAGAGCGCTTAGGAAAACAACAAATCTTGTCATCCTTATAAGAAATTCATCCTGCAGTTATATATCATGGAATTTATTTGGTATAATTCAAAGGCCCAATTCAACTTTTGACTATCTCAACCCTTTTTTGTCTCAGACTATGTTTTATACTCATGTGCATTCAGGTTGTTGGATAAGACATTATCAGCCATTTTGTCATCATCAATGAAAACTAAGGAGAGATTTTGTCTATCCACTATGATTTTGTTGCTTGAGAATTCCAATAACTCTAGGTTAGAAAATACATTCATCTCCATAATAGTGGCACTGATTGACAAAGAAAACAAGCTGCTACAGGAAATTAGCTCATAATATTTGCAAATAAATGGTTTAAGATTTGCAACCCATTGCTTAATGCAACCAACAAATTGATTGCACACAAGTTCCAGTAATCAAATCCTTTAATACATCTAATTTGAGAAACCCATTAGATATGGCAAACCTTATTTCAACCACAACGAATTTTCAACTTTTCTCACTATTGCATGAAGGCAGCAAAAACATAATGTTCCAAAGTGCTTTGAATACCCATTGATCAAATTGCAAATCAGATCTTGGAAATATAGGATTGTTATATAAATTTGGAAAAATTTTGAGTTTACCAGTAATTTTCATTTTCAGCCTGTGATCTGCCTCACTTGGATTTTCCTATAGTAGATATTCACCCTTGTAAAAGAAAGAACAGTCTTACCTATAGGCTACAACATTCAATCTAATTTCACTTCCATTCAAGGTAAATGATCCAACCCGTTTGTCTCTGCCAAAATCTTCATGTTGCTCTAAATTTTGAACATATACTGAAATTTTGTTTTACCTGCTGGTCTGAAAGTAACATTTGCAATTTTCTCTTTCAATGGCAGAACACGCATGCATTTGTGGACTGGGCCTTATCTTCAGTTAATTGCTTGTAAACATATGCACTTTTGCAACACACAAGATATAATAATTAACTTCATCAACTAAATTGTAATCTTCCTCCGTCTAGGGATGAAAATTATATTGTGTGTATCATATTAATGCATTGACTGTTCAGTAATGAAAATGTCATAGAGTGCACAATAATCCTTCTCCCCCAAACTGAATGCAAAGCATGTCCTCATGCATCATTTCCTGGTAATAGAGTTGGAGCATAATTTATGATCCAATTTGCATCCATAAAAGATTTGTAGTGCCCACATGCATAAAAAATTCCCAAATCTAAATTTAGAACAACCTTCAAGTAATAATATGACCATAAAACTATGAAGCAAAATACCATGTTCTGGTGTATGATTGAGTAAAAAGAAAACCATGAAGTCCATGATGATTCATATGTGGGGGCTTAGAGTAATCTCGGCTTAATCTTTGTTCACAATAGCTTCTTTTACTGTAGGTTCTTGTGGCCAGCTTGTCATTTTTTTTTTCAATTTCATTAGCATGTGTATCTACTTCTTTATTTCTTCTCATTGTTGGTTTTTATGTGGCAGTAGCAAGGATTCTTTTCTTATTGTTGGTTCTTGTGTGGCACACGTGTGGCAGCAACAAGACTTCTTATTGTTGGTTCTTGTGTGACAACAATAAGGTATCATTTTATTATTTTCATGCTTGGACAATTGGGTTGGTGAGATGTTGGGTAGGACTTTGAAGTGGATGTGCATGAAATGGAATGGTGAAGTGTTAGAATTGAGTGGGAAAAAAAAAATGCTATATGGAAAATAGAAATGGATAATGCTTAATGGTTCTTCATGACATTTCCCTAAATCTTTAATAAATCAAAAACTCATGCTATTTTACCTCAAGTGTTACCTCCATGGAAGCCTTGGTTGACATGAATGGACTGGTGTATGCTGGAGCTATGTAGGCTGATCTGCTACTGAGACAGATGTATATGAGAGATGAAATTGAATGAGGTTGAATCTGATCTGAAATGATGTTTTGCTGGTTGCATGTAAGTCTAACTGCTGAAACAATTGATGAGGAGGAATTCTACCACAAAAGCAGAAAGTTCCTTCCCTTATTCTGAAAATCAACTACTGGAATGAAAATGGAAAGGAATTGAAAAACTACTGAAACAAATGATGCTACAAGTCACTGTTGAAACCATTAGATCACATAATCGTCAACTGCTACAAATCGAGGTACAATTCTTACCATGCAAATGAATGTGCAGAAGTCGAGCATAGAAATAAATCATTGGATTACCAGCCATTAATGTATGTCGTTAACCAATGTGAAGCAACTCACCTTTGATGACAGTGAAATATAAAGTACCTTAGTGCATCTTGATAGGTACGAATGGATGTGTTGGAGTCGAGTCACCTGCAAGATTTCTTAATCAAGAGGCATTGATGAATACCCATGATTAACAACAAGGAAATATGCCATTGATTCATGTAGATACCAGGGCACTATAAAAATCTAATCTCAATCCCAGATGATGTGTCGGAGTCAATGGGACAAGACCATTGGAAGGTAGACCTTAATGAATTCCACACCATCCAATACACGTACAAAATAAATGATTGTGAAGAATCATAGTAAAAAATAGAACCAACATGAAAATCAGAAGTGGAAAGTATATGTGAAGTCGTGATGGAAAATAAAACAGTTAAGGTGACTACATAAGCAGTGAAAAATGGGACTTCGACATGAATGGAATTTTAGGGTTTTGAAATGAGGAGGGTGAATGAATCTACCATAGTGCAATTGGCTTCTTAAGAGGTTTCTTTTTTTGTAACAATTGGTAAAGGATTCTTGGCATGTAGCAATGAGACTTGAATCATGGAGGATTATTCTCTATATGGTTTTCACATCAATCTCTCTATTTTTTATGTGCTCAATCCATTTGCAAATTGAGAAAAAGTCTTCAAGAGTCACTTGTGCATATATTGACCTTTTTCTTCCAAGGACCTGCAAAACCTAGCACTTGCTTGCAATAAAACATGAGATGATGGAAGAAGAAAGATGATTGGTATCTCTTCACCCAACACTTATGAAAAAAAAAACAAGCAATTACTTATAAAACAAATCCAAAGAAAAATAAACAAAGGCAAATCCATTTTATACCTATGGGAGAGCAATGTCCATCTAGACTCACCAACGGTATTCTGATCATAGCTTATTTGTTCCTTTTCCAATTTGAGTGATTCCAAATCCAAATGAAAGTAAATTCATAGGTATATTTCCCTTAAAAACAGTTTTTTAAAATTCTATGTAATGATGTTCCAAATCACTCAATAACAGCCTACATGACAAGGTGTTTTTTCAAATTTTTGGACTAGACCAACAGTCACGGTTTTAGGCTTAACTTTTTCGTTTGATAACGGAATGATGTGATTTCAATTGGAGATGAAATTAGATTCATGTAGGTATGTCCATTAGAAACATGTTTTGAATCCAATAATAATTGATTGGTGAAATAATCCAATGAACAGTCTAGGAAAAGAGTTTTAGGAATGTTGATTTGTGATAGGAAGCCGATATTTTGGTCATAAAATTTGCATACGATATCGGAATGGAGTGATTCAAATTGAAGTGTAAACTAGATTCATAGAAAAATATACCATGGAAACAAGTTTTCAAGATATGTCCAATAAGGAATCCAAAAATTGATTGTCCCAGCTCTGTTCCTAAGATTCCTGCTTGACACCCTGTTAGTATTTTGGCCATAAATTTTTTGTTTGATACCCAACCTTAAAAATTCAAATTGTTTTGGAAAATATATTCAAAGGGATACTTGGGATGTAATTTTTTTTTTAAAATAAGTTCATTTGGTCTCTAAAAAACGGACTATCTCGACTGTGTTTCAGTAAAATTTTAAGCCAAAATGTCACCAAAAGTTTAATAAATGAAATTTGACCCCCCAAAACTGATCGGAATAGGTGTGAATGTTTTCAATGATGTAAATTTAAATATAACACACACTCATACCAAAAATTTCAAGCATTGAGCACCTATATTGACTTACACAGTCTATTGCAGCCGTAACTGTAACTCTTAAAAATGACATAATGTTGAAATAAATCATGTGTATTTTTATGGATGGGTTATATATAAATGAAAACCAAATACATCCCATGATGTGCAATACACACGTGTATCAAAATTATTAATTCTCACATGCATTACAGTCACAGCTGGGTGTTGCAACTCACTCTCATAGCTGGGTGTGTTACAACTCACTGTCACAACTGGGTGATGCATCTCATTGTCACAATTAGGTGTTCATTAGAGGAATTTTGGGGTCTAAAATGGGCCTCCTAAGGAAAATAATAAAATAATAGTTAAAATAATAAAATAATGGTTAAAATAATAAAATAATATTAATTAATTTTGGAGGAAGAAAGAAAAAAACTACTTTTTGTGTTTGTATTTTCGACATATCTCCCTGTGTTTTTACTCAAATTTCGATCGGGAGAGCTCGTTGGATGCGTAATTTGATTCCGCATCCAACGAGTACCCACACTGCATACTTTTGACGGACCCCTCTACGCCAAAAACAAGAAATACCTGAAAAAAACGTGATGATGACATCATCATCACGTTTTTTCAGGTATTTTTTGTTTTTGGGGTAGCGGGGTCCGTCAAAAGTATGCAGTGTGAGTACTCGTTGGATGCAGAATCAAATTCTGCATCCAACGAGCTCTCCCAATCGAAATTTGAGTAAAAACACAATGAGATATGTCGAAAATACGAACAAAAAAAGTAGTTTTTTTTAATGACAAATATGCCAATTCAACCATTATGGTTGACTTATTTTATTGAAATTCAATTGGTTCTTGAATTCCAACTCACAAAAACTTATTTTGGCAAGTTTTCTTATAAGGCCCATTTTAGACCCCAAATTTCCTCTAATGACATCTCATTGTCATAGCTAGGTGTTGTAGATAACAAATTCATGCCAAATTTCAATCTTGAAGGGTTCCATAATCATTGGCTCATTTTCCTGTGGATCCTTTATTCACCTTCCCTAACTAGTGTAATTTTGTTTTCAGGAAAGTTTTTTTTTGTAACAAATAGAGACATTGAATTTTGAACATTGAAGACAAAAATGATTTAAGCATTTTGCTCAAATAGTCAACAATTCCAAAACATTCTTGAAAACATCTCATACCCATTCCTTATCTTTCTACTTTCTAATCTTGAAGATCGCAACAAGGCACAGGAAGAGAGCATACTTATTCAAAAATAAAAAACTTAAAAACACAAAATCATGGTTTTATTTTGTTATTCTATCCTACCCTATTCTACTTGGAAATATAAAAATTGTTCAAGTGTATGCATATTTCCAATGGAGCCACTTTCGAAGAAGTGACTCAAGCAGGCTCATACTCCCAACAGAAAAATATAACGTTATGAGTGCTAGGATATGAGAGATCCACTTCTCTTGAAATGATGGTGCCATGAATTGGTGAAGTATGGAATGATGTTGCAGACCGATGACAGATTGAAACCAAGCTTCAATATAGTCTTTGTTCCCTTGATTTCTCATGGATGTGACACCATGAAGCTCCTTAGTAAACTGATCTTCCTCAATGGATAAGAGATTTGGATCTAATGATGTAAAGGATGCTTTAATTTTTGGTTCCAATGTCCATTCTTCATCAAATATTACGTGTGTCTTGTTGATCTTGTCTACTTGCTTGTAAGGACTAGAAGAAACTCCATCTGCAAATATTGGATTTAAAACATGTTCGGGCCTCATATGGATTTGCTGCAATAATGCACAATCATTTTGCAACGGTGTAGGTGAGGTAGAACAAGAGGGAAATGTAGGAACATTTTGCATTTCAGCACTGTAATCATACTGTACTACTTTATTATGGTTATGGTGGAGGGTGGATTGGACAGAAAATTGTGTTGAATACCAAGGAGTTTGATGAGAAAATAGATGTGGCTGATGCAGAGGATTGATTTGTGAGGTTGCTATTGAAGGACCAAGTTCTGTTGCAGCATGAGGGAGAGTGCCCATGTGATCATAAGATAGGCCATTCCAACCTTGTGGATAAGGTGGGTAAGAGTTAAATTGAAGCTGCAACAGCTGCCATGGTGGAAGAGTATTCAATGATTGGGTATGAGAGTAAGGAAATGGAGGGATAGAATTTTGAACCATACATGTAGGTCACGGTTTCCATGACTATTGCAATGAGTTGGCTGTAACTCCCAGATCTCTTTGATATGTTTATTTCATCCTTGGTAAGGAGGGACAATGATCTGTGGAATGATTCAAGTCACATATGCCAAAAATTGTGGGACTATCAAAAGGAAAATCCATTGCAAGATGTTTCTTTTGACATCGAGGGAAAACTATTTCTTCAAATTCCTCATGCTTTTCCTTAACCTGCAAAACAACCAATTCCGAATTTAGTGAATCATTGATATCAGCGTTAAAAATTTTAAATACATTACCGATTTCAGCTCGTAAAACTCTTGTTTTTGCAGCAAATTTCAAAAATAAAGATAAAATTTCTCTAGAATTCTTACCGGTCTTGAAGTTTCCTCTTGAATACCTTCTACGTAACTCACAAATATCATCATAAGCTAACTAAAATACATTACATATTCCCATCATATTTAGTATTTATAAATATTCGGCTTGGATTCCCTTAAGTAGAAGTGTTTTTAAGGTCTCCTTCTCCGGTTTCCTTTGTTTGGATCTTTGGAGGTTATATTGAAAGAGTTCTATGTATTCCTCCAAACTCTCATCTTCTCCTTGTGTCATTTCTAAGATGTCTTTATTGACCCTGCAATAATCTTGGTACCTTTTTAAGAATACATGTTTCATGTCTTCCCAAGTTTGTATACAATTCCCATCGAGGCTCATGAACCATCGGAGGGAAGTTTCTTTGAGAGTAAGGGGAAACACATTCAACTTTTGATCATTAGCACAATAACCATATCCTCTACAAAGTACTTCAAATTGAAATAAAAATATATCAGGGTCTTCATTTTCCAAACCGTGAAAATTTGGTAGAACATGTGGGGGGATGCTTTTCGTTGGCACATGACTCTTCCTAAATCTTTGATGGAAAATTCGAAGGTAACAACTTTTCCATCTTTATTTCCTACCATCTCTTCATAGATTCTTTATGTGCTATTCTGAGGCTCCTCCTTCGAATGTTCCTGTCAACTTGTTAGTAGAATGGGTGGTGCTTACAACACCACTAAGGGGAATGATAAGATTTATACTCCAAAGATTGAAAATAAAATAAAACTGAATGTAAAAATAGAAAATTCACACTCAAAATAAATTCAATAAACTAAAATGTAATCATGAAACCTACATGCCCTACTTTAACAATGCATCTACAAAACAATGTCACATGTACTTTTGCATCATTGATAACTTCCCCGGCAATGACGCCAAAATGTTGGGCCCACTATATGTCAGTTAATTAAAACTTCACATGCAGAGTGCTAAACATAAATTATCAACTCGAGGAAGTCTTTTATTTCAAAGCTAACATGCAAGATCTATGCAAGCACAATTTCTACCTGACACTGTTATCTATAGGTATGCAATCGAAACTCTTTATAAACTAGATCACGCCTTCTTAAAAAGAAAACAAACCCCAATCCTATTTGTAAATCCAAACTGTAAATCTAATCACACTTGAACAAAATAAATTCTTAAGAAGCAAGATCTAAATACATAAACCTGAAAGAAATTCTATGTTGGCCAATGATCTATCAAGATGAATTAACATGAAAACAACTATGATAAATCTAATGAAAGCATGAACTAAATAATAAAAACGACTATGATAAATCTAATGAATGAAAGTATGAACTAAAAAATAAACACATCTACAAAATAAAACACCTACAATCAACACTACCAGCATCTGCTCAGGGAAGAGGGCCCTTCCTCCACTGAGCAAAGCTAGATCTCCACAATGAAAGTCTACAACTCCAAAATTAAAAAACTGCTAGCATGTATTATCAGAATGAAATGATTACAATAGATCTAGATCAAATCCTACAACATAACATTGATTTCTCTCCTCCCCCTTCTCAATGAGATTGATTACATATTTATACATAAAACTATCTCATGGAAATGAAGAACTGAATCCCCAACTTACGATCTGTAACAGTTGAAACACAGTCATAACTGCTAACAACTTTGTAATTGGTCGCAACAGTAAATATGGAAAATACCCTCTTGAAGAACCACCTGTATATCGCAAACTGTGGCTTTGTTTGGAAATTTCTTTGCGATTCAAGTAAATGAGGCTGTTACGCACAAAACCCATGTCTCGGATTTTCGATATTCGTTTCCATCTGCCCGTAAATCAAGACGCAAATCAATGTGTTCTTATGTCGCATGCATTTTCGGTTAAGGCTGTAACAGCTAGCTGTGCGCGTCCTGTACGTGACAAATCACTCCACAAACCATCATTAGTAAAATTATGCATAATAGTCTTCAATTCATCAAAGATAAAGGAAAATAATCATTATTAACCACTTAAAACATCAATGGAAGTAGTATGTTGTTTTATTTACAGTTACAACAAATAGATGGAAAATGGAATGATAAATGGGCGATAATGGGAAGAAAATGGATGAAATATATGTCGATAAGTGATGAAAAAATGGACAATTCCAGGGCTCAACAATATCCACCCCTCCAAGCAGAACCAATCTCTCTGAGATGGCCAATAACCCTCAATATCTCAGCATTGTTATCTATAGTAGCCACTGCAATCATAAATACAAATAAAATATCATTAGAAAAATAAACACATGATATAATGACATATCTAAGCACTGAAAAGTATATAACTAATGTATGACAAATAACAACATAAGCTAAATCTATTATTTAAATTTTAAAATTGATCTTGAATTTTACAGTAAAGAATAAACATTTCACATTTTTTCATTTTAAATTTATGTCCTAAATTCAAGTATTAATTCCAATTTTCATATGCATGTGTACATAAAATGCCCTATGTGCATATGTTGATTGGGAAGCTCCTCTAGCTTATTTTAAGGCTTGGATTATGAAGTTTAATTGAAATTGTGAGGTGCTGACTAATGCCCTTGTAGAACCAACTCCCAAATTGCGGGTAGAGGCAACGGCTAGACCTTAGAATAAGCGTCATAATGTGTTATCGAAGAATAAAATCTCAGTATATGCAATGATTTTGTTAGATATGTAATTATTTGTTGTAGCATGATGTTTTTTGGACTCCAAAGTTTATTTAGCATATCTTTGTTTATATGTAATTTGGGCCATATATAGATTCCACTTGATGTTATTTTAGTTCTATGCCCTTTTTCTATATACCCATGAGAGACTTAAAATGCACAATTATGTATAGTGGCTTTTATGGTTGCAAGGTTTCCATTGGATTCTATCATGTATGATAGTATGTGATTGGCATGTAATCAAACACATCAACTTCCTTATGTATCTTGATGTTCGTAGAGTTGTCTTGACCTTAACCAAAAAGTATCATTCAGTCAAGAGAAAATATTTGTTAAGCATGGGAAGCTTCTATACCTTATTTTAACACTTGGATTAGGAAGTTTCATCAAAACTATAAGGTGTTTATTGATGTTCTTGGACAACCAACTTCGATATTTCGGATAGAGGGAAGGGATTTACCATGTTTGTTTATGTACTTTAGGAAAGATATGAATTCTACTTGATTTTTTTTTAGTTGTATGCAAACTTGCAATATAATTGACAAACTTTGCATATTTGTTAATTTTGGTTTGGATTCACAATGATTCTTGCAAATATACATATGCAAATAATAAAGTTCATTTGTTTTTTTAAAGTTAATTGGGGTTTTGGTTTACATTGGGCATGCAAATTACTTATGCAAAATTGCAATGTGCTTGACAAACTTTGTATATTTGTGAATTTTGGTATGGATTCACAAGGATGCTTGTGAATATGCATATGGAAATAGTGAAATTCATTTGTTTTTTATGAGTTAATTGGGGTTTTGGTTTCGATTGGGCATATGAATTTTGGGTATGGATTTTGGTAAATAATCAAAATTATTTGATTTTTATGATTAAATTGGGGTTTTGGTTTCCATTGGGACTTTGGTTTCCAATATGCATATGGAAAGAGTGAAATTGATTTGTTTTTTATGATTTAATTGGGGTTTTGGTTTCCATTGGGCATGTGAATTTTGGGTATGGATTTTGGTAAATAATCAAAATTATTTGATTTTTATGATTAAATTGGGGCTTTGGTTTCTATTGTTTTTCATTGGCCAATTCCATTGGGGCTTTGGTTTCCATTGGCCATATAAATTAAATATTTTGGTTTAATTTCTAATTAGGGAAAATAAATTAATGAATGAACAAAATCATGAGAAGATTTGAGGAAAATATGAGAAGATTTGAGGAAAATACCTCACAAAGATGAGGTTGATCCAAAGGTGGAGGTGGATGGATTTGGATCACCCAAAACACGTTCGCCCACTCATGTTCGGCTCCGTCCAAGCTCCAACAACGTTGCATTGTGGTGAAAATGATGGGCTCAGCCCGTTTTAACAAAAAAACAGGTTTTTAAAAATGAGAGCGTGTTTATTCAACGCAAAAAGGGAGCATGATTTGCTTCAATAAAATGGGGGTACGTTTTGTTCTACTATCCTAATTGGCATGCCTATTGGAAGCTTTGGGACTAGGCTTGACAGAGTCGGGATTGCTTGGGATGATTTCTATTTTATGGATCAAGAGTGTTTGACTTCACTCTACCATTGCATCTAAAAGGTCCCTCAAATTTGTGCACTCACCTTAATATATCGCATTAGTGTGATATAATACCCTTAAATTCGTTTATAAGACTAAGCCATTATGCATTATTTTGGTTTTATTGATTCTAGAACTTATTAATACCGTAAATACCCATGAGGGTTTCAATATTGCGTCTTGTTTTGTTTAAGAGATAAATGTAATTTCAGAATGTAACAAATTGTGGAGTCTTACGACTTTGCCACTTTCCTTTGAAATATTTGGGGTTCAAGGTACTTCTATTATGATTCTGGAAATTTATATAATACAATATTTGTTTGGTTTAGAAGTTATAAATGATCTTAAGTTTTATTTATCATGTTTAAGTAAACTTGTTTATGAGTATTATTTCTCATTTGTATAATATTTAGAGTCAGGTGACACTTGTGGTCGTGCATATTCTAGGGAAGATAATCATGAGACCTCTATCAACAAATCTTTGACTAGTTTCTAAATAATAGCATAATACTGTTTTATGTGTTTTGATCATCTGTTTGTTAAGTAAAAAAAATATATTGGGCATTTATTTCTCGAGAAGGCCGTAGAGCCATTTATGTAAGAATTAACACTGGTTTTAACATTTGGAAGTTAAATGGTTTTTCCTTAGTAACAATTCTTATATGGGCGTACATAAGCCATATGACTTATCTACTAAATACATTTTGATGCAAAAAGAATTCATCTTCCTTATTAGTTTTTACAGCTTATAAGTATTTATAAAAAAGATATTGGCAGTGAGCCAATTTTAATGCTATAGCACATACCTAAGGCCAAAGGGCCATGGCTTAATTATTTGGTTCTTTCTATGACTATATACTCATTTAGAATTTAAACTAGTATTAAACCCTAAGGTTGTATGTGCTTGAAACTATCATGGATTTATAATATCAAAATGGCTTACAACCTCGAAACAATGTTATAGCCTCTCAATAACTTGACTTGGTAATCTATGTAAATTCATCAAATTGTCTTGAACTGGATCAACACTTAGCTCGTGATGATGAGCTCAACGAGTGGCTCAGATTTATAATATCAAAATGGCTTACAACCTTGAAACAATGTTATAGCCTGTCAATAACTTGACTTGGTAATCTATGTAAATTCACCAAATTGTCTTGAACTTGATCAGCACTCAGCTAGTGATGATGAGCCAAGGAGTGGCTCGAAACGTTGAGCTTCAAAACAAAATGTAAAGTAGATTCCACATTCATATTCAACTTGACTTGGTACTAAAATAATTAATTAATTAGGCCAGTGGGCTTAAACGGCCCTAACAATCCACTTATATTACTAAGATATCTCTTAAGCTCTGATTAGTTTGAATTTTTCTAGGGTTTGATTCTCTTTTGCACAAATTGGGTTGTGTTACTGTACAACCCTAGTTAGTTTATATCGCTAAGAGTTGTGTTTCCATAAAAGATTTGATAGTATGTATAAGCACTAAGTTTAAATACTCATCCACTTAAAATCTCATCAACACCGAGCTCACTTCCTCCTCTCAGGGAACATGACCACTTTTTTAGGATTATGCTCTTGCAATAGTTAGAAAGTGAATGTGAATGCAAGTGGTGCTAGTTGTCAACCAACCTTCTACAAGTGCTCCTTCCTCCTAGTGGGCACTGAACACTAACACTCTCCACTACATAGTTGTCTCCCTTTATTAATTATTAAAATAAATATTTCTTCAACTATAATCATATTTGATCTACTTGATCATAAACTTTACAATAAAAATTAACATAATGCTTTTTACTAAAATAAATAATAAATATTTATTTTTCAATTTTAGGTTATTACATTTATTTAACAAAATATTTACCTCAATTCAAAGTAGAATGATATTTAACTGAGTCAATATTATGGAAATATAGATATAAAAATATCAACCTAAATCCATTAAACTATCCTATTTTTTCGTGAATCCTACTCTAATTCTAACTTTTGTGAATTACCATTATTTTTACACAATTAATATTCACTATTAATTTGTAAAGATGTAGATAAAATAGTAACTACCACAAATAAATTTTGTGTGATCAGAAAAACAGAAATGACAAAGGAGAATGACGACGTTGAATCAACAACGGGCGTGATGACTCCGAAGACGCGGAACGTTTCCAAGTAGTGCCTTCCCTTAACACAGCGGGTGGAACGGGTGCTACACAGCAGACGGGACGGTTATCATCGAAGCACGTTGTGCTGCCGAAGTCGAAGTGAACAGTAAACGAAAACGAAAAAGAAAAAGAAAAAGAAAGGCCATGTCCGAAGCTGCCATGTCGTCAATTACGGACGACGCCACAGAGCCGAAAAGCCTTAGCATCCCTGGGACCGACGAATGGATGACCGTGGACGGCTTCGTTCGCCTCCAATCTGGGCAGTCCACTGGAGTAGTCAGAATCAAGAAGTTTGAGCGCGACCGTTCTGGATTAGGGAAACATAAAGTCCATGTCCGATGGTGCTACAGGCCGGAAGAGACCAAGGCCAGGAGGCAGCCATTCCACGGCGTGAACGAGCTGCTCGTTTCTGATAGGGAAACGGTGGAGGACTCGACATCTGTGCTGGGGAATTGTAACGTATTGACCTGGGAAGATACCATCCAACGACGAGATGGGTTCTCCTGTTTCTGGAGATTCCTATACGAAACGGAGAGTGGGAATTGCTGTAGAATTGCTTATTATTGCATTAAATGCAATGCCAGGCATAATGTCGGCCCTTTCACGCTTCAACAACAGTTGACAGGAGAGTCTCCAGTTTTTAGCTGCCCTGTATGTTTTTGCTGATCGTCATCGCCATCGCCGGCAACACTAAGGGTTCTCTGAAACTATTCTTAAACTTTGAGAACCATATATTCATTTTCTTGGCTCTTCGACCTCCTTCTACTGTAAGAGAGAATATTCATTTACGATAAAACATTTAAAGACAGTGGGAAATTCAGACATTATACACGATTCTTTTTCTATACACTGATCTTTCTACACGATTCCAAAAGATTAGAAACCTTTATGTTGATAAATAACAATTTTCTTTTTAATTTTTGCATAATTATGTTTTACCTTTGGATTTACATTTTTAAGAATTTCGTCGTTGAAGGATGTCAGGCTTGCATTCGAAACGAAACAGAAACTTCCAACGTTTCATAATTATAATTTATTGAAAATATGTTGCATATATTTGATGCTTGGATATCAATGTTTACTAGGTATTGAAAAAAATATTAAAAAGTCTTTCATGTTATTTTTATTATTTAATTAAACATATTAAAATAATCATAATTATGTTTTAGTACTTTAATAATTTTTGTAAAATATTTTTATTTTTTATATTTAAAGGATTATTTTATTTTATTTTTAATTTCATATTGTTGATCATGTGCGTGCATCTAATTAAGTGTCTCAAAACGTTTTTTATTAAACCCAGAATTTATCTAGATATTATCATAGTCCTTTTTAACTATATTACATGTGATTTTTTATTTGACATTTGTTTAAAATAATTACTATATTTCTTTTAATATAGTTACATTCTTCGCATCCTTCATGAGATTTTGCCTTCATGTGCATACCCAATTTCTAGTCCAACTAGTCCAATAAATAAAACTAGTCCAAACTATTTTCCACAAGATTATTATATCTTATAAAAAAAACATATAAGAATTTTCATCATAATATGGATAGCCATTTGAATGATTTATCTTATATCTAAGGGTCTTAAAAAGACTAGAGACCAAATAAGTCAAAATTGTTTTTAGTTCATGTCATCAAGTTAACCCTTTTGTCTCGTATGTCAAAGTCATTATATGTCATGAGCTCTCGTTGATCAATTCTTCAAAAGTTGGAAGCTAAAATCCATTTAGAAATGCTTTCAAATGTAAAATAAAAAATAAAAAATCTCAAACAGTAGTACGATACATCATAAAATCCTAAAATCTTTCCTTAAATTTCTGTCAAATTGGATCCAAAAACTCGAAACGACTTATGCTAATGTATTTTCATACATCACAGAATGAAGCATGACAAAACTCTTTGGGCTATCATTTATATTTTGAGTTATAATTAATTGGTTTTTATATTAAGTATTTTGAATAGTAGTTTACTTAAATGGTTAACTAGAATCATTTAAGTAAGCTCATTTAAAGCTTAGTTAGATGGTTAACTAGAATCATTTAATGATAATATTTTCAATTTTTTTTAATTGATGTTTTAAATTTATTTTTAAGTACTCTTATGATAGGTAGCATATTAACCTTCACCTGCCACAATTTGAGTGATTGTGTTGTGTCATATACTTTTATGTATGATTGATCCAGCTTTGGGAGACTAATCCACCTTTATATTTAGTTTTCTATAAACATGAGTAATAGACGCATTACCCACCATGAATTTTAATCTTAAAGTCTCATCCAATAAGGAACCAATTAAAGAACCAATTGCAAATTAGAACCAATTAAAGAACCAACTGCAAATTATGAATACTGAACCATTTAAAGTATTAGTATAGTAGCAATAGGTTGTTTCACAACCTACACGTAAAAAAAATTCCAAAGAACATTTTAGTCAATCTTTTCAATTGTCATCAAAAGAACCTAAATCTTTAATAGAATGTAAATTTTATTTATGATAATAGAAATCAGAGGAAGTGGCTTCATAGGAGTATCCCATAATTAATATTCAATTGATATTCATCACAAGCTCAATTGGAACTATAACATTGAGAAAATGATTGATGGAGGGTGGAAATCTAATTTTGGTCTTGAAAATAACTTCATTCAATCTGGTCAGGTGAGATTAATAGAAGTTCCTCTTTGAAACTCTTGTCATCCATGTTATCTTGTATGGCTGTGAAGTATGGGGGTGCAACATTTCTAGAGAATCTTGGAGGAAGATTGAGCAAATTCAAAAGTTGTTTGTAACTTATAACCTAAAAATTAAAAGCAATACACCTTATCATTTTCTCCTCATAGAAATGGGTATTTCTCCATCTATAGTATGGCTATGACTAGGTACCTATACCATGGCTATGACTAGGTACGTGGTGTACAAGCATAAGATAAATAAAATTGCTTTAAACTCAAGTAAAAACAAACTACCCTTCAAGGGGTGTTGGCGTAAAGATACCATGGCTTGGTTAAACCATTGGGGCATTGATGAAAACGACAATTTGCAGAACATTAATAATGTCAAAATATCATTTCTAAGTTTAAAGAGAAATTATGGTGTGAGAAAAATTTAGCTGTTAAAAGAAAACTAAGATATTATAAGGAGGTCATTAATCCTAACTTAGAAGTAGTAACTAACTCACCAAGAAAAAAATAATATAGCCAAAATTAAAATGAACTCTTATGAACTCTATATAGCAAAATAAAACTATAGTACATTCCATCAAATAAATCAAAGTTTATTTAATCATTATCATAGAATTTATTAAACATTAAATTAATAAAAATTTATTAAACATCAAACACTATCATCTTAATGTGAATCTTTTTATTATTATTTTAATATAAGATATATTTATTACACTTATTACTGTAAAATCCCACTTTTGTTTCAAAACCTAAAGCTCGTCATGACTCCGAAGACGCGGAACGTTTCCGAGCAGTGCCTTCCCTTAAGACAGTGGGGGTGGTTGATAGTAGACTGTTCACATCGTAGGACGTTGTGCTGCCGAAGTAGAAGCGAAAAGTGAACAAAAAAGAAAAGAAAAGAAAAGCAAGGCCATCTCCGAAGCTGCCATGTCGTTGATTAGATAGGAGGCCAGCCCAGAGCCGAAAAGCCTTAGGATCACTGGGACCGACGACAGGATGACCGTGGACGGCTTCGTTCGCCTCCGATCTGGGCAGTCCACGGCAGTAGTCAGAATCAAGAAGATTGAGCGTGAGTACCGTTCTGGCAAAGGGAAACAATATAAAGTCCATGTCCGATGGTGCTACAGGCCGGAACAAGGCCGGAAGGCAGCCATTCCACTGCGAGAATGAGTTGCTCGTTTCAGATAGGGAAACGATGGAAGACTGGACATGGAGTTGTAAGGTATTGACTGTGGAAGATCACATGAAACGGAGAGGCCCGCTGGAGTACTTTTGGAGGTTCGAATACGAAACGGAGAGTGGGAATTGCTACAGGATTGGTTTTTATTGCATTAAATGGCAGCAATGCCAGGCATAATGTCGGCCCTCTCTTGACAGGAGAGCATCCAGTTTTTAGCTGCCCTGTATGCTTCGCTGATCGTCATGGGCAACGGCAATAACCGGCTCTGCACACATTCTATCTCTTAGGGTTCTGTGAAACTATTTTTAGAGTAGGAGGATAGTTTGAGCACAATATATTCATTTTCTTGGCTATTCAACCTCCTTCAATATATTCATTTTCTTGGCTATTCAACCTCCTTCGATTGTTTGACAGAATAATCATTTACGATAAAAGATTTAGGGATAAGTTGACTATTTTTCTATAGCGAACTTTATCTTATTATTTTAGCCTTCCTTAGCTGTTATTTTACAACGTTAAGAATTTTTTGTTGAAGGATGCAAGGGCTTCGATTCCAAAACAATAAAAACCTGATAAACAAGATTTTTTTTTTTATAAATTTTGCATAATTATTTTTTACTTTGGATTTACATATAAGAATCTCATTGCTCAAGAATGTCTCACTTGGATTCGAAAAGAAACAAAACCAGTTCAAAACAGAGTTGAAGAGAAAAATAATTCTGTTTTATTACAGTGAATTGTACAGGTACATATACATCAATGGATCAATTTCCAGATTCTACAATCTAGCTGCGGATCTTACAGTCATGTTGCAGATCCTATAATCAAGTTGTAGATCACTACTTTGGTGAGAATATCGGCCAACTGATCCTCTAATTGAATCTTAGTCAACTCCAATATCTCCTGATCCAACTTCTCCTTAATGAAGAATCTATCTACCTCCACATGTTTTGTTTGATTATGTTGAACCGGATTATGAGCAATATCACATGCTGCTTTATTATCACAATACAGTCAAATTGGCTAGGCAGATAGCCCAAATCTTTGAGCAGAAGTCTTAGCCACAATGCTTCACATACTCCAAGTGCCATACCTCTAAATTCAGCCTCTGCACTTGATCGGGCAACAACATTTTGTTTTTTACTTCTCCACGAAACAAAGTTACCTCTTACAAAGGTGAAATAACCTGAAGTAGAATGCCTGTCATCGATTGCTCCAGCCCAGTCAGCATCAATATATGCATCCACACTTTGACAATCTTCATTTTTAGTGAATAAAATTCCTTTCCCAGGAGTAGATTTCAGATATCTCAGAATGCGCATAACTGCATTCATGTGTTGCTCACCAGGATTATGCATAAACTGGCTAACAATACTCAAGGCATAGGCAAGGTCCGGCCTTGTGTGTGCTAAGTACATCAGTCTTCCTACGAGTCTCTGGTATCTCCCCTTATCAACTGGTACCTAATCAGACCCAACACATAACTTCAATGGTACCTAATCAGACCCAACACATAACTTCAATCTTTCTTCCACTGGTGTATCAACGGGTTGACATGCTAACATACCAATTTCCTGTAACAAGTCTAAGGCACATTTCCTTTGAGATAGAAAAATCCCTTTATTAGATCGAGACACTTCGATCCCAAGGAAATATTTCAAGGGGCCGAGGTCTTTCATTTCAAATTCTCTGGACAAGTAATCCTGTAGAGCCTCCCTTTCTTTAGGATCATTTCCTGTAACCACCATGTCATCCACATATACAATAAGTGTAGTTATCTTACCCTATTGTTTCTTCAAGAATAAAGTGTGGTCTGAGTTGGTCTGACAGTAACCAAAGGCTTTCATAGATTTTGTGAACCTTCCAAACCATGCTCTTGGAGACTGTTTCAACCCATACAGTGAATTCTTTAATCTGCACACCTTTCGACTATGTGTTTCTGGTATCATGCATCTTGGTGGGAGTTCCATGTAAACTTCTTCGGACAACTCGCCATGTAGAAAGGAGTTCTTGACATCAAACTGTTGTAATGGCCAACCCAAGTTCGCAGCAAGAGACAACAAGACTCGTACTGTATTGATTTTAACTACAGGTGTAAATGTCTCTGTATAATCGATCCCATAGGTTTGGGTGTATCCTTTTGCCACCAGTCTCACCTTAAAGCGTTCAATTGCACCATCTGCTTTGTACTTCACAGTGTAAACCCACCAACATCTGACTAGTTTCTTTCGTGGTGAACTGTCAACAAGTTCCCAGGTTTTATTCTCCTGCAAGGATTTCAACTCCTTATTCATAGCGGCTTTCCACCTTGGGTCAGCTAAGGCTTCCTGCACATTGTTAGGAATAGATACAGTAGATAACTTATTTACAAATGACTAATTTGATTCTGACAAATGATGGTTAGACACATCATGAATCATGGGGTATTTAACGTTACTAGAAAGCTCAAGTCCATATGTAGGTTTAGGAATACCTTTGGTGTGACGTTGTGGTAGTTGTCTTCTAAATGGTTCAGGAGCATCCTCAGCAAGCGATTGGTTTGGTGTATCAGCTGCCTATGGTGTGAGAGACTGAGATAGAGGTGGAGCCACAACTTCAGTTTCTGGGTGTTCATCACTACTTGGATCCAAAGTCAAACCACCCACATCCAATTCACCCACTTCTTGATTCAGCACATTAGAGAGTTCCCCTACTTCCAGGATGTGAACAACCACATCTTTAGAGATGTGATTATCATAGTCTAGAGTTTGAATTTCCTTCTGGTACTCCCCCTGAAGTTCAGGCTTAGAGGAAAAATACATCGAGTCTTCATGAAAAGTTACATCTAATATAATAAACATTCGTTGAGTGGGAGGATAATAGCATCGATACCCCTTTTGATAAGTAGCATATCCGAGAAAGACACATCGTAGCGCTCGAGGAGACAACTTGTTGCGCTGATTCTTATGGAGGTGTACAAAAGCTACACAACCAAAGATGTGAGGAGATAAATTTGGGACGGTTGGAGCAACAATCGCTTCAGCGAGAGCCTTAGATGGTGTTTGGAAATTAATAGTGCTAGAGGGTACCCGGTTGATCAAATATGTTGCAGAGGTAAGTGCTTCTCCCCAATAGGATAACGACATATGGGCTTCTATCAATGAAGCACGGACAACCTCCAACAAGTGGCGGTTTTTTCTCTCAGCCACCCCATTTTGCTGAGGTGTATTGGGACAAGTAGTTTGATGAATAGTTCCATGTGCTTCCAGATACTGTTGAAGTTCAGAACTCAAATATTCTCCTCCATTGTCACTGTGGAGAACCTAAACCTATGCATTGTACTGAGTACGAACCATTTTATAAAATTTTTGAAATAACAAATTCACTCCACTTTTAGACTTCATCAAGCACACCCAAGTCATCCTGGTACAGTTGTCAATAAAAGTAACAAACCAACATGATCCACCAAAGGTAGTAACTTTGGACGGACCCCAAACATCAGAATGTATGACCATAAAAGGAGCTGGACTTTTATTCAAACTTAATGGAAACGAAGCACGATGGATTTTTGCAAGTTCACAAACATCAAAGTGGAAACTAGCCTACATCAAATTTTACAAATAAACTAGGAAATAATTTCTTCAGGTAACCAAAGGAGGCATGCCCCAAACGTCGATGCCATGACTAGATTTCAGATTTCTTCTTCTCCCACTCAGAGCCATCCATCATTAAAGCTTGATGTAACTTGTCTGAACTCTTTGACACTAAGTCCAAGTAATACAACTTTCCTCGCCTAACACCACAACCAATCGTTTGCCTCGTTCGGATGTCCTTAAACACACAAAAATCAGGCCAAAAAATTACAATACAAAGTAAGGTAGTGGTGATTTGGGAAACTGACAACATATTATAATCCAAAGATGGAACAACTAAAACAGAATCTAGATTTAAAGTATCAATGAGAGGTAAAGACCCTTCTCTAATAATTGGGGCCGAAGAGCCGTTGGCAGTGGAAACAAATTTTTTTGCGAATGGTTTAAGAGGTGAGACTTGTCTAGAATCAAACGTCATATGATCCGTAGCACCGGAATCAATTATCCATGCACTATTAGAAACAAGTGTAGAAATATTTAAAACCTTACCACCATTATCTGCCGCTACTGCTAATGTCGAGATCTGACCAGCAACACCATTCGCTATCTTTGTTTCGACAACTGTAGCACTGGAGGTCCTCTTGGAATTCTTCTTCTGTGAATCGTGGCTATGATCCTGCCATTCTGGATACCCCACAAGTTCAAAGCAGTGGCTCTTGGTATGAACAGTTTGATTGCAATGAGTGCATTTGTAGGTGGATTTATCGGCACCATCAGTGGTCTTAGGCTGGATTTGGGAATATCAGTTCTGATTAGACTGATTTTGAGTCACCATGGCTGAAACTTCAGATTTTTTTGGTTCTCCATTCATCATTACGAGTCGAACAGATTCACGGCAGACCAAAGCATAACATGCTTCCAATTCGGGGATAGGATCCTTTCTCAAAATTTCACCACGGATTTGTTTGAATTCACCATCTAATCCAGCAAGAAAAATATGCACCCTTTGTCATTGAACTGATTTTCGGTAAGATTCAACATCATTCTCACTTTCCATAATCACCTTATCACAATGATCCAACTCACAAAAGATCTCGGTTAATTATCCATAATACACAGAGAGTGTTCTGCCATTCTGTTTCATAGAGAAGGCCCTCTGATTCAAGACAAACACCTGCAATTCATCTCCTCCATCATAAAAATCTTTTGAAAGAGCTTTCCAAATATCTCGAGCGGTGGGTAAGCGAATATATCACTTCATGATTTCTAGGGACATAGACATCATCAACCATCTCTTGACCTTTCGATTGCTTGCATACCACTTCTCATATCCATCATCCTTCTCGGTAGGTGACTATGAATTACCACGAATGAAAGAGAGTTTTTCCTTCTCAGCAATATGCATCTCCATGATTTGAGACCACAAATCATAGTTTTTTTTATCGAGTACAATCCCTGCATTGAACGACGAACCTTCAGATTGAATAATAATGGGAGCAGATTTGGTCCTAGATGTTTTATAATCTGAGTCGACCATGGTTCAATGGAGAGTACTAATGATTTAAGCTTCTTGGCTCTGATACCAAGTTCAAAACAAAGTTCAAGAGAAAAATAATTCTGTTTTATTACAGTGAATTGTACAGATACATATACATCAATGGATCAATTTCCAAATCCTACGATCGAGCTGCCGATCCTACAGTCATGCCGCAGATCCTAAAAAATGATAGGAAACAACCATCTATAGGGTAGGAAAGAATCATAGAGAGAATAGGAAAGAATGGGTAAGAATAGGAAAGAATGAGTCCATATCGCAACAGAGCCTTCAACATAATAATCAAAGGTATTTTTTCATATTTATTGTTTATTGGAATGATTTTTTACATATATGGATGAATCATAGGATATCAATGTTTTACGAGGTATTTAAAATTCTAGTGAAAGCATGAACATATTAAAAACTCATTGAATTTTATTTTATTTTATTTTTTTAATTTCTTTTTTAATTTCTTGATCTGTTGATCTGTTCCATGCATAAACTAGATGTATCAACATATTTTTTTATTATTAATAAAATCTAGAATCAGGCCTTATCATTGCGTGATTAACTGTATTACATGTGACTTTTTATTTAACATATATCTTATACATTATCATCATTGCTTTTTTTTGTGTTTTAAAATCCCTGCATACTTCTCAAAAGCCTTTGCTGCTAAAGAGTGCTTGGAATATTGTTTATGGATCTGGCTTTTGGGTACAAATTGCTATTAAGAAATATTTTCGTACTTTGTCCATTTATGATTGGATCAAAAGTTCTTCTAAAGAGCTAAGGAACATATCAATATGCTAGAAAGTAGTTTTATAAAGTAGTTTTATGGTCTTTTGATAATTGGTAAATGGAGCTGAGCTGGGTATTGGTAGTGATCCCTGGGTTGGCTGCAAATGGAGACATCTTTTACCTTCACATTTGATTGAAAGATTACATTATCATGGTTTTAAATTTCTTAAGGATATTGGTTGCAGTCGTATGTCTATGTTGTTGGAGCAAGGATGGCTTTATTCTGAAAATAATTGTTTAGTGGATATACAGGATTCTATAATTTGGAAAGGTTATATTGCTATTCTTAAGGCCAGTAATTTAAGGTTATCTGATGCACTGGATGAGTTGGTTTGGATACGGTCAAAAAGTGGGAAATATTCTCCTAAAGATGGTTATTTACAACTAATAAATGCACATAGGAATGATGTAGATATTTCCAGTTGGTAGACAGCGGTCTCTAAATTTAAATGTCCTCTCAAGTCAAAAAATTTCAGTTTGTTTATACTTTCTAATAAGTCTTTAACTTAATTGGTTCTATGTAGAAAAGGTACGGAAGGATCTAGTAGGTGCTACTTATGCAAGGAGGCTGGTGAGTCTAATGTTCATTTGGGAGTGGAATGTTCTTATAATAAATGTGTTTGGAGTGAAATTGAATCAAAGCTTCAATTGAAAAATTTATGGTTGGGTGACTCTATGGAAATTGTCTTAAGACCTGGTGTTTAAAAGAGGAGTTGAATGATATTAGATATTTGACCATAATTGTCTTATGGTTTATTTGGAAGGCAATAAATCATAGTTGTTTTGAGGATCATCTTCCTTTGCGTATTCAGGTTTCTACTCAATGTTTGAGAGTGCTGAGATCTATTCCTCACGATCTCATTGTTATTATAACCAGATTGGTGGTTGATGAATCTATTCATAAATATTTCCCATGGGGGTTTTTCAATGGATCTTCCTTTGGAGTGTTAGATAATAATGACGAAATGCCTAAAATAGATTCAGGTTGAACAGTATCCGCATTTCACTGTACCAATCCTGTTTTGTAGGATTTGATTACATGTTATTTCCCTATATATTTGTAATGTTTGCTAGCCTAAGATAAGTGTGCTATAATCTTCTATTATGTTGTTCACTGTGTATTCTATTTTGGTATCAAACCTTCCAACTGGAAATCCTGATGACAGGAAATCAACCTCAGGATATGCATTCAACATTGGTACAGGGGTCGTGTCTTGGAGGAGTAAGAAACATCCAACTGTTTCTTTATCATCTACATAAGTTGAGTACAAAGCTCTATGCAATGCCACTTGTGAAGTTGTTTGGTTACGGAGAATTCTTGAAGATATTGGCAACAAGCAACTGAAGCCAGTTGTTCTCCAATTTGACAATCAAAGTTCTATTAAATTGGCACACAACCCAATTTTTCATGCCAAAACCAACCATATTGAAATTCAACATCATTTTGTAAGAGAAAAGATTCTAGAGAAGGAAATTGACTTGATCTATTGTAAAACCACTGATAATGTGGCTGACATCTTTACCAAGCTCCTTAGAAAGATGAGTTTTGAAGAATGTAGGAAACAGTTAGGTGTGGTAGAAAATCCATTTCTTCATTAAGGGGAAGTGTTAGATAATAATGACAAAATGCCTAAAATAGATTCAGGTTGAACAGTATCTGCATTTCACTGTACTGATCTTGTTTTGTAGGATTCTGTTACATGTTATTTCCCTATATATTTGTAATGTTTCTTAGTTTAAGATAAGTGTGCTATAATCTTCTATTCCACTGTTCGTTGTGTATTTTGTTTTGGAGATCTAAAAATCTATGGTGGTATCATTTATTTTTATGAGGATCACTTTGCTACCTTTAAGGCCGGACTTGGGAGTGGTACTAATAAATTTGTTGAACTCCATGGTTTAAAGTTGTTACTCAAACTGGACTTATTATAAATTGGGTAATTGGACACTACATAATTCATAATTTACATCTTTCTCCTATGCTAAATGCAATTCTCAAAATTTCTGAGTTACTGGAATTTATGGAGTTTAAGCATATCTACATGGAAAGAAATACATTAGCCGATTATTTGGCAAAAGCTCAGGAACTACTATGCAAGAGGGTTTCTGGCACATTTTTGAAATTTCTGAGACTAGTATGCCTTTTTAGGTATGGTTTGGTTTTGAAAGACAATTAACTTTTTTTTTTATGATGGTTTTGACATGGAATATAGCTCTCTATGATATAATATTTTGAACAATATGTGTTTTTTTGAGATTCCTTGGTTTCAAGGATATGGTAGAAAGTGAAAAACTGTGTCTTATGGTTAAAAGCATGCCTTTTACAATCTCTGTAGATATGATGTGATAATGTATATATCTGATATGGCATATAATAGTTTTTGAAAATGAAGCTATGGCTATTGTTTTATATGAACTATGTAACCTTTTACTTCTGTTAAATTTTTTTTAAAATACTTATAATATAAATAAAAGCTTCAAATTTTTTTATTTGAAAAAAAAAATATTACATATTATCACTATATCACCTCTGAGTCTTTATTTAACGCATATCATATAGCTATTTTTTTAATCCTTTACATACTATTTTTTTTTGCCATTAAAGATTTAATATTATCATTATATTACGTGTGACTTTTTTTATTTAACGTATATCATCTAGCTATTTTTTAATCCTATTTTTGTCATTAAGGATTTGATATCATCACTAAATTACATGTATCTTTTTATTTAAGAAAGCTATTTTTGTCATTAAGGATTTGATAGGATCACTATATTACATATTTAAGATTTTATAGCTATTTTTGTCATTAAGGATTTGATAGGATCACTATATTACATATTTAAGATTTTATAGCTATTAGCTTTTTATCTTTTACATTAGAATTTTTCATACTTAACTTAGGAATAAATGTTTTGAAAGATTTATACATGAATCTTTATAATTTTAAGTTTTGTTAAAAATATTTATATTTTATTTGAAAAATAAATCTAAGATTTAATAAATTTTTATATAATTTTGTTATTATTTAATTAGAATGAATGGAACTATTTTTATGATGGTTTTATGTAAACAAAGGGTTTTGGTTATTATGTTTTTAATGTTAAGTAGCTAAGGAAAGAGGAAGGAGGGAAGTCTTTTAATTTACAGTAATTTTCATCAAAGAACATTTAATAAAATTGTAGAACTTGTTTAGTTGTTTTATTATGAAATGACAAAATTTATAAGAGCGTATATAGATTAATCTTAGTACATGCATATTTTGATTATAATCTTGATTCACATTGCATATATAGATAACAAATAAATCATTTGTTTAAAAAAAAAAATCCAAAATCCCCTTTGATGGAGAAATTGCAGAATAAAAAAAGATATAATTACCAAAATGAAGATAACAAGAAGACACAAGAGCACAACAACTTTCAATTTCCACCATCATGAGAAGAATAAAAAAAATATAATTACCCAAATGAAAACAACAAATAGACACAACAACAAGTTATAACGGATAAAATAAAACATGTAACTATCACTCTATGTTGTCATCACCCTGCTCACTTTGTATGTTGCATTATTGTTCTAAAAAATATGTTTTTATATAGGGTTATTTATTAATATGAACCACCAATCCTTATCCAACACATTTGAGTGAAAAAACACTTGGTTGTAGTATTTTAGGAAAACATAAGGCTTCTTGATTTCATCCCAGATCTTTCTAGAGTTGATACATATGATCCAACTATCATGATATTCCTTTACATTATTATTATCAAAGGTGCTCCACCACTTGCACCTAAAAATAACATATCAGAAAGAAGAGAAGACCACTTGGATGATCTCTTTTATCTTTCTAATGTAACCTGACTTCCCCTCTATTAGGTTTTGAACCTGGTAACTAGCATGATTAGATTGGTTGAACTCCACCATGACATTCATAATGTTCATTAAATTGAATATTTCAATCTTGATTATGTGAAAAGATTCTTCAAAATATAAGAGACTTGATGGTCACTTACCTCAAAAGTTCCAAGAAACATGTGTTTGACATGATATACTTTTATTTATTGTTGTACAATAACATTATTGTCCCCATCTAGGTAGAATTTTCTTGGCCAAGTCCAAAGAGATGGGTGGTTGAAGCAGAATTCACCCTTTTGAAGAAGATATGATTGATATGATCATCGTCCCCTAGCTCATTGTCATTGAATGCATCTAACTGCATTGCATACAACACAGTCATGTCCCATAAGAAATAATTCATACCAACCCCTTATTTCATTGCCTCCATTAATACATATCAACCCACTATCATGATCTTCCTTTACATTATTTTGATCGAAGTTGTATCACCACTCGCGCCTAACAATAAACCATTGGAAAGAAGAGTAGTCTACTTGGATGATCTCTCATATCTTTTTGATGTAACCTAAATTACCCCCAATTAGGGTTTGATTGCGGAGGCTAGAATGACTACATTAGTTGAACTTGAATTCCATCCCATATTCTGTTGTGATGTGTCCATCACCAGCATCCTTGGTGAAAAAATTATACCCATATGCCCAAATATATGGGAACGAATGCACATGTAAAAATTGAACAAATCATAGTGTCATATGTCTAATGACCCGTCGATTAAAATATGAAGTATAGATGGTACAATCGAAAGGTACATTGTGGATTTAAAAAACAAATAGATTAATAGTGAGTTGATGCACTCGGTCCCTATGTTTAGTGAATCCTCTTCAACACATGGGTAATGACCAGATGCACCATATTTATCGCTGACTCATTCAACAACCCAACTCCTGGGACATATCATTGGCATAATTTCTTTTAAATATTCAAGATAAGGCATGCTTATACCATTCAACCATCTGAATTATTTCTTGTCACTGTCTGATTTCCTCCTCTGTTGTTCATACAATGCAAGCCATCATACTATGTTTCCTTTGTGTTGTAAAGAATGAATTTATTAATGGCATCAGTTTATGAATTTTCTAATATATTCATGAAATCAAACCAATAGATAGTATGTATGTGATCAACATATACATTATGAACTACAATGTGAATAGTTACTTTGTATAAATTTTACAAATGATAAGTCAATTTTTCTTTATCGTGTGTCATTTTTCATTTGTTTGGATTAGCTTCCCTTCCCTTTTGTCTTCATCCCTTTGTTTGTTCCAAATAATCACACTGGATGTGTCATCGATCTTCTTGATGTACTCACTATAATAATATAATGACTCATATACTATGTACCCATTTGTTTTAGTGTCTAAAGGCATTGCTAGGTGGAGCACTTATTTTGAGGACCAAAGGAAGATTGTTGGGTGATCTTAACCACACAGGCCAAGCCAAATATTTCATAGTCAGAGACACATAGCAACATGGAGTCTATCATGCACAAGGGTCAAGATGGTGAAAATATATTCAATCTCACAAGTCTCAATCAACCAAGGTCGTGGGAGAAGAAAAACAACTACAGATGAACTAGATGGATGGGGACAGGTGATACATGGAACCAACATAGCACTAAGGTTTAAGATTTGTGTAAATCATGGAATTAACAATAGCCTTCAACATCAGACGCTTTGATCATTCACAACACAGGTTTAAATATTGGTACATGTGTAATTTAAGCATAGTTCACCATGATTATCTTAACATGACAAACCTAGGTGTTTAACATACATCATAGAGCAGAAACTCACTAAGGAGCCTGTTATCACAAATCTTGTAGATTCCCCGTGAGGTGATCCTATTTAGGACGACAGAGGAAAGAAAACTAAATTTGTGACCTATGATACTTAGGACTTCTGAAAGAACTCGGTTGTCACACTAGTCAAGGATACCGACACTTAGGACTTAATGAAACACTAAGCCCAGGGGGCATCCCTAAGACCAAGAAACCATAAAATTATGGATACAGAATAGACAAGTGAGGGAAACTTGGTTGTATCTCTTAGTTAATTGATTAATTGTAATTTGAAGCGAAAAATGAGAGATTTGGAGCATCCAAGAAAAAGCCCTAAATTTGTCTTAGGGTTTATGTAGGAAAATTGGGATCTAGGGAAAATAGGTGAAATTAAGCATATATGGACACTCAGAATGATTGTTGGGTGCAATATTAAGTAATTGGAGAAGAAACCAACAATACCCACTTCGTGGTTTGCTGAAGACACCACTTCCCCCCAAGGGGGTGTTTTTTCCTAATAGTTGGTCAGTGCTTTAGATGGGTAAATGGTGCTCAATCAAGTCGAAACTTTAGATATAGAGGTTTGATGTTAAAAAAAAAGGTTTGATGTTAAAAAAAAAGTGGGTTTTTAATTTCATAGCTCACAGCAAGCTAGAACTTATGGATCTAAGAAACGAGGGTTTTAACTTTTATGGAATGATGAGCAATGCATGTGCAGAAAATAAAAGAAGAGAAACTCACCTGGGAGATGTACCTTGCATCTATAGATGTATTGAGAAATGATGAAGAATTTATATCTCCTGTCAAAATGAACTTCCCCGAGCTAGATCTTGGTGTAGCTATGTCCTAGTCAATCACTCTTGTGCCCCCTTCAACCTTCCAGATCATAGAAACATCAAACGACCAATCAAACGAATGGGATATGTAAAATACAGAATGGAAAAGAGAGTAAAATATCATAAAGACAAAAATAATCCCTGAACCGAACACCCCGAAGATAGGATGAAGGCAAGATTCCCCACAAAGTCAACCTCTCTCTCCTAGCACGCCTCCTTCTCCTGCAGATGAAATGAGAAAAGAAAAAAGTGCAAGATTTATCCCAAATGAAACTTAGTATAGAAGAACAATAGTGCCAGTCATCAAATTAGAACATCCAAAATATACACAGATCAATAATCCCAAGCAAAAATCTCTTTATTGATATTCTGATTCCAAAGCTCCTCATTACAATGGGGTGTCACCTCTCTTAAATAGTTTGAGAGAGGCACAAATCATAACTAACTTTATCATCCAACGATTGAGATTAGAATATCATCAATGGTGGAGATCAATACATAACTTATTCACATGGATCAAGCGATTGAGTCAAACAAAGGGGGTGCACTTTGCTTAAGGACACCTATCCTAAGTCAAACTCAAAATATAACATATGTGTGATACATCAATACAATGAGGGGGGTCACTTAGGGGCTTAATTCACCCCAGGCCCCTTTACAACTTCAAATCATAAGATATAATCATGAAATACATCAATGGCCAATTAGAGGGGGTGCCCCTTGGGGGGTCTTTCCTCATTAGCTAAGCCATAACTAAATAATCTGGACATATGCTGACTGAAGGTTGCTGAAGGATTGTCCAGGATGCTGAGAAACATCATCTGTCAATTTTCCAAACCATTTCCTTGACCCAGAAGGCCAAATCAATTTTTTCAGTGAATTTCTAGTTCATTTTCTGCTGGTACAATCCTTGAAAACTAATAAATCCATCTAAACTCACTCCAGGATGAGAACTGGGGAAAAGAGACCACTTTGGATGATCTAGAGACATAGAATATTGGTATAAGTGACTACTCATACCCCCTGGAACGCTACTTTGCTCTAGGAGAACCAAACATACTGCCATTTGAATAAAAAATAGGTCATCTGGCCAATAATTAAGTGATAATAATCACTTTTTCTAGATAACCGGGGTTAACCCCTGAAAACTGAGAATACAATATTGGTCCTGGGCATGTTTCGTACAAATATAGACCATGTTGCATTTTTGAGTCACTACCTTGGGAAACGTGATTGACTCGGTCAACTGAGTCAACCTAGTCAAAGTACCCAAAATCAAGGTGAGATATTATACTAGTTTGATCCTGCAACATTCCAAGGTAAGCCATACTCCAATGGTGTATATCACAACCCAACTTAAATCAGTTATTCATAATCGTAGTGACCAAACATAATAATAATAATAAAATGTACCTTTGCTTCTGAAAGATCTTAGAGTCTTCTGGAATTAGTCTTGCTCATGCCATACTTACAAGGTGTAACCAATTATGCTATAGATGGGTGGTGATGGAAGATCCAGGTTAAGGAAAGGGACATGGCTTTGACTAACTTTGACTTAGTGATCTATCCGACTGACAACTAATAAACTCTACCAAGGTGACACATGTATGACAGATATTAATAGGGGATGGAGGTGTCTCACGGATGGGTGAAGTATTTGGGTATGCTTCCCTTCAGACTCTAGAAAGTTTTTCTTTGCAAATTTATTGCAAATATAGCTCAACCTTCAAAGGGAGGTTCCCTGGATGCCTTCTGGGCTCCAGTACTGACAAAGACCCAGTATTTCATGACTAGTCTCACCTTGTGGCCTTATGGGGACCATTGAGCCGAACACCATACAAAGGGTGAGTGGTTATACTTTGACCATTAACCTTTCAATGAATCTCACAATTTCATAAGATGGTAGCCAGCCTACAAGAGCAGGTGCCCTGGAAAGCCTTCTGGGCTCCAGTAAATAACTAGGTTACCCGCTGCCCACGAGCATTCCATAGCCCTGACGGGTTCACTTTTTCCTGATCCCCCTGTAGAGGGAAAACCAAACCTTAACTTATACAAGGAATGGGTGCTCAATATCTTGGCCACTGACTACCTTTTTCAACATTTTATATTCTTGCATCCTTTAGATATAGCTTTTATGAGTTTCGATGCTTTAGTGTTTAACAACACTATTATGGTGGAGCACTTGTTTCGAGGACTTAAGGATGAAAACCTTGTGCACCTAGCCACACTGGCCAAGACACAAAGTTCATAGCCCAAGACACATAACAACATGGAGTCTGTCACACATAGTAGTCAGAATGGGGAAATGTCTTCAATCTCACAAGTCTCTATCAGTCATAGTCATGGGGTAGAAGCAAATATGGATGAACTGGATGGACGGATAGAGATGTAATGGAACCAACCTAGCACTAAGGGTTACATTTATTTGAGCATGGCATGGGAAACAGTATTCACATTGGACTCCTTGATCAATCATAACAAAGGTTAGAGCAATAAAGAACATATAGCACAAGTCACTGTGATCATCCTAACATGACAAGTACAAGTATCTGAGATACATCATAGAGAAACAACTAAACCAAGGAAATATACCTGATCTCACCATCTATACCTGTCTCCAACTGATAATGCCTTGGTTGTGTGTGCACCAAATCCCGATCTGTTGCTCTGTTGAAATGAACTAGATCATCACCAAAATCACCTCAATGGACTCCTGGGTCTCAAACCTGTCAAGGAAAACATCAAGAACAAGGATCTGAAATGAAATGAAGCTATAGAGATCCATGTTGACACCCCATGGAAAAGTAGCTCAGAATAGAAAGAGACAAGTCTGCATGTTGCATCATGGAAGCCTGGCTAGAAAAATGTATTTGTGATAACAAAGCCATATACCTGTCTCACCATATACATGTCTCCATATGATGAGCCCCTATGTAATTGTGTACCATATATGATCTGCTACTATGCTCAAATGAACTAGATCACCACTGAAATCCTCTCAAAGGTCAAGGAAATCTCAGTCATGGCAAGGAAATACTGCTAAATAAGGCTATGAAATAGTTGAGGATGTAAGGATCCATGCTAAAACCCCATCTGAATAATATCTTGGAAAAATAAATAGATCAATCTGTATGCTCCATCATGGTATCCCAACTGCAATATGTATGTGATAACATCTAGCTCCAATTGGGACAAGTTATCTAATGAAGAGAGTGCTTGAGAACCTCAGAATTCTTTGGTCTGTAGTACCATCTCAGCAGCAAAATCCAACACTTCAATTTTATGCTTCCTCTTTAGGTGTTACCTATTTCTATGCACATTGAAGCAAGAAATACTAGAGCAACATGTTGTTAGTTTTTAATCATTCAAGCTAGCATTATGTTAGGATCTTTAACTGAGAGAAAAACAAGTACAACAATCTAACACAAGAGACAATGAAAATAGTGTTTTTCCTTGGGGAAACCATAAATGGAGAAAACCCCGCAACTTCCTCAGAGATAGAATCAGCACCAAAAGTAAAACCCCCAAAATAGTAAAATGATCTCCCGACAGCAGTAACCTCTTTCTTCGTTGCCCCAGTGTCTTTCTCTTCCTGAGCTATCCACTACAACTGAGTGTGGATGAGTGTGTGATAAATAGAGAGGTCACCTCTCTATTTATACTAATTCTCGACATGACTAAAACCCTACTAGGGCTGACCTATCCAGGAGAGTCTAATAACCCTAGTGCCCTGGAACTGCGGGGACTTTAACCCTTAGACAATAGAAGGGTTACCCACAATGACTTGACATGACTTATTTACATTATAGATCCTCCCGATTGAAACATTGGGGCATGACATGACACAAGTACATCCTGGAATAAACATTAGGTTACAATAGATAAGAAATACAAGTGAATACATTTTGACATTACAATTACATCAACACTCCCTCTTAATTAGGAAGGTATTCTCTTGACACAATTTTCATCACTGGTCTTCTTCTCTGGATCTTCTCGTCATCTGCATATTCAAGTCATATTCGTCTTCAAGTCATCTTCATCTTCATGTCATCTTCATTTATGGATCTAGATCATCATTACTAGATATCATCACTGGATCTGGATCATCATTGGATATCATCACTGGATCTGGATCATCACTCGATCTGGATCATCACTGCTGGATCTGGATCATCACTCGATTTGGATCATCTCAGAGACATCATAACTGGATCTGAATCATAGCTAGATTTGGATCATCTTAGGTCATCATCATATGTGCTATCTCATGATTCTTCTCGTCACAGGAAATTCTACAGAGCCAGCCCTTTTTCATGTTGGTTGTAGGCCTAGCCACCATGTAGGTCTTCTTCAGTGCTTATATCTGACCTACTCGTCAGAATGGCCCTCCCAACACTTACATCTAGCCTACTCATTAGAAAGGCACTCCCATCACTCACATCTAATCATGTAGGAGCCTACAATCACATCAGAAAGGCCCAGCACTCACATTCACCAGCATGATAGGACACAACTACTATCATCTATGAAAATGCTCAGCACTTATATCTGACCTACTCGTCAGAAAGGCATGCACTCACATCTGATCTTGTAGGAACCAATCCTACAATCATATCAGAATGGCCCCCAGTCCCAGACTGAGCTACCTGGTAACTGACCAGGTGCCTCCACTTTCTCGGAGAATGGCAGTTGCCCTTACATCTAACCTACTCGTCAGAATGGCCCAGCACTTACATCTGACCTGCTCATCAAAAGGGCATGCACTCACATCTGATCTTGTAGGAACCAATCCTATAGTATCATCAGAATGCCCCCCAGTCCCGGACTGAGCTACTTGGAAACTGACTAGGTTCCTCCATTCTCCTAGAGAATGGCAATTTCCCTTACATATGACCTACTCGCCAAAATGTATAGCACTCATAACTGACATGGGAGGAACCTAATCCTTTAACCATGACAGAATGGCTCAGCCGTTATATCTAACCTGCTCATCATAATGGCTCTCTCAGTCCTATACTGAGTGTTCCTAGTAACTGACCAGGTACCTCCATTCCAAGAATGGCATTCAGCACTCATATCTGACATGGAAGGAACCAAATCCTCTCGCCATGACAAAATGGCTCAGCCCTTATATCTGACCTGCTTGTCAAAATGGCTTCCGGACTCGTCACTTCCCTTTGGAAGGGACCTCGATCCAGAGAACACCAATATTCTTCCTGAAGTACTCAAACTTCACTCTGTCCAATGGCTTCATCAACACATTAGCTATCTAATTGTCCATCGTAACATACTGTAGCTTCACTACTCCCCTCTGCACCATATCCCTGATATAGTGATACTTGATCTCGATATGCTTCGACTTGTCATGGAACACTGGATTCTCTGACAACTTCACACAACTCTGTTTGTTACAATGTATACAAGTAGCATCCAACTGGAGATCAAATAAATCAGATAGTAGCTTCCTCAGCCATACTACCTCACAACTAGCTGAACAAGCTATGACATACTCTGCTTCATCTATACTCAGTCCCACACAGGATTGCTTCCTGCTAAACCAAGAGATCACACCTAATCCCATACTGAAGCAACACCCTGAAGTGCTATTCCTATATATGACACTGCCTGCCCAATCAAAATCAACATAACCCTCCAGTTTAATCTTCTGATTCACATCGTACTTGATCCCATAATCAATTGTACCCCTCAAGTACCTCAGAATATGCTTTGTAGCAATCAAGTGAACATGTCTCAGATCTGTCAGAAACTAGCTCAAGGTGTTCATAGCAAAGCAAATATCTGGTCTTGTGTTCGTCAGGTACATCAAGGATCCAATCATCTGATGATACATCATGGCATCAACCGACTCTGATGAAGCATCGCTCAATAGTTTTAGGTTCGATGCCATAAGTGTGGCCATTGATTTGTAGTCCTTCATCCCAAACCTCTTCTAGATATCTACTGCATACTTCCCTTGTCTAAGGGAGATTCCATCTGCACTCTGCCACACCTCCATACCTAGAAAATAATGCATCATACCCAAGTCCTTCATTTCAAACTCAGCAGCAAGCTTTCTCTTTGTATTAGTAATCAACCCATCCATACCTGTCACAAACAGATCATCTACATACAATAGAAGCATCACTGGGTTGCCATCTTCAACCTTGTAGTAAAGGTTGGAATCTGCTTTACTCTTGGTAAATCCCAAACTGGATAGAAAGCTATCAATTCTGTTGTACCATGTCCTGGGTGCCTATTTCAAACCATACAGGGCTTTCTTCAATCTGCACACATGAGACTCCCCGTCATGTGTCTCAAAACTGAGTGGTTATTCTACATACACTTCCTCTTCCACTACACCATTCAAGAAAGCAGTCTTGACATCCATTTGGTGTATCTTCCATTTCATTACTGCAGCTAGAGAAAGTACTGATCTGATGGAAGTGTATCTGGCTACAGGTGCAAAGTTTTCTTCATAATCTATTCCTTCTTTCTGAGAGAAACCCCGAGCGACAAATCTTGACTTATATTTTTCAATGCTACCATCTGCAACATGCTTGATCTTGTAGATCCATTTGGAAGTTACAACTGACTTACCTTATGGTCTTGGGACAACATCCCAAACATCATTCTTCATGATCGATTGGTACTCTTCGATCATAGCATCCTTCCATTCTTTCCGTTATGTCGCTTCTTCATAACTGGAAGGTTCTTTATCAATAAAATCACATAGTAGTGCTACATACCTGGAGCAGGATCTAGTCCTTTTTCTTTCTCTGTGATTCTCTTCTAGAGCCCCATCTCTTTCTGCACCTTGGATAACTTCTCGTACCCAAGCATGTTTCCTCTTATGAGGATTCTTCTCTGGAGGTGGATCTACAGGTCTTTGTGGTTCTTCAAATTCTCGATCTTCTTCTTGAGCTTCTTCATCCATGGTTGTATCATGAATTCTGGGTGCTTCTATTTCTTCAGATTCTTTAGTAGTTTTCTTTCTAGATTTGTTGTAAGCTGTGTCTTCATCAAATGTCACATCTCTATTGATATCAATCTTATTGAATCCTGGGAAGTATATTCTGTAAGCCTTCGAGCTTTCAAAGTATCCCACAAATATACCCTTCTTTCTTGAAGGATCTAATTTAGTCCTCTTCTCTTTTGGAATGTGTATGTACACTGGACAACCGAATATTCTGAGATGGCTGACTTCTGGTTTCTTGTCGAAGAAGACTTCTGTACATACACCGTTGTTCTGGTAGCTTCCACCCAAAGATGCATAGGAAGATCTTGGTCATGAAGCATTGCTCTTGCAGCTTCCATGATAGTTCTATTCTTCCTTTCTGCAATCCCATTTTGTTGTGGATTATAAGGAGTGGACAACTCCCTCTTAATCCCTGATTCTTTGCATAGATCTTTGAATTCATTTGAAGTGAATTCTTTGCCATTATTTGATTGAAAGGTATTGATCTTCTTTTCAGTGTGGTTCTTGATCAGGCTTTGAATTCCTTGAACTTGCTGAATACTTCATCTTTGTTTATGAAGTAAATCCATGTCTTCCTAGAAAAGCCATCAATAAAAGAAACAAAATATGCATACCCGCTTAGTGAGCTTGATGACATAGGACAGCATACATCAGAGTGGATGATTTCCAAGATTCCTTTTTCTTTGCTTTCGCTACTTGGAAATGTCTTCTTTGTATTCTTTCCTTTCACAAATCCTTTGCAGACCCCATCATGTTTTTCTTGGATTTTTGGAAGACCATCAACAACTTTTCTTGCAAGAGGTAGTGCTCTGTAATGCACATGTGCAAGCCTTCTATGCCAACGTTCATTTGGCTCTACTATGTCATGGACCAAGGCTAGTTCTGGATGGCCCTTTAATTTGTACAATCCTCCTTCTTGTTCCCCAATCACTATTGCATCATCGACGGTCTTTCCTTTTGGCCACATGATGACTTGACCATCTATAAATGCAACCCTCATTCCTTTTGCATCTAATGTAGATATGGAGAGGAGGTTCTTTTTGAGTCCTGGTACAAAAAATAATTCATTCATTGTCATAGACTTTCCAGAGTCTAGCTTATAGGAGGATTCCCCACTACCTTTTATTGGATTATGGTATTCATCTCCTAGCTTCACCTTGTGAGGTGATTCATGTTCTGATAGTCTCACAAAGGATTCCTTGAATCCTGTCATATGTTTGGAAGATCGGATATCTATGAGCCAATCATTGCTTCCATGAGTGATGTTTCCTGTGAGAGCGGAAATCAAAACATATTCTTCCTCGCTTGAAGAATCTTCACTTTCATATCTGGTTCTTTTCATGGATGTTTCATCATCCTCTGCAGCATGAGCATGATGTCTTCTTTTGTTGTTCTTTTTCTTATTCTGTCTTTTAGGAAAATTTCTTGCAAAGTGTTCTACTTCATCACATGTATAACATCTGATTTTAGACAAATCTTTTCTAGTGTTATCTTTGTGAGAGTGCTTACCTCTGGAGTGATCAGATATTCTTTTGGTTGTCTTGGAGTGTACCGTGATAGCTTGATCTTCACTTCCCATATTCTCTTCTCGAGCTGCTATCCGAGCTTCTTCTTGAGAGAACTCTTCCCATAGTCTGCTAAACTTGACTAACTTATTTCTAGCACAGATCCCTTGAATAAATGAGTCACATGATCTAGGGAGACCATTCAAGGTAGTCATCACAATCTCTGCATTTTCCACTTCTTCATCTACTGCTTCTAGTTTTTCCTTGATCTGAGAAACTCTTGTGAAGTAAGACTGGATTGTTTATGCATTCTGAATCTTCATATTCTTCATTTGGGTTCTCAGAGTCATCTTTCAGTTTATATTCTTCCCTTCAAACAATTTGGTTAGGGTAGCAAACATAGCTTTAGGTGTCTTTAGGGAGGACACCTGTGGTATGAGGTGATCCTTGATAGAATCAGCAATGATCCTCTTTTCCATGACCAACTTCTTCTTATGTAAGGCCTTTACCTCATCTCCCTCTGGAACTGGAACCTCCTTATTGATATAGGAGTCCAACTCATTTTATTCTAGGACCAGGGAAATCCTATACTTCCAAGATCGGAAGTTATCAGCTCCCTCAAGCTTTTCATCAAGCTTGGTATGATGAGACATCTTAACCGAGAACCTCAAATGGAAATACAAAAGATTTAGATCTTACCAGGTCAAGATGTCGGATATGGATTTGGAGCTGAAATCCTGAGAGCTGGTTCAGGAGTAGATTAGGGTTTTGCTTTTTTGGATTTTTGTCCAACCAATTGCTTTGAATTTGATCCCTAACTTCGATTTTAGGGAGGAGATCAATCCAGGCCTGGGCCCACTGAAAAATTCCTCTTTTGTGAAAAGCCCTAATTTCTGGCAGTAGTGTCGGGTCCAAAACTGAAAAACCTCAAAATTGGATTCTGCTTCCATAGAAAGATGCACCCTAGGGAGGAGAGTTATTCCAACCTTCTTTTGCTGAAAATATGTGGAGGGATATCCACAAATTAGGAATCCCTAGTTCCTGCAGCTGCATAGTGTCTTCTTCTTAGGTTAGATCTGATACCATGTTAGTTTGTAATCATTCAAGATAGCATTATGTTAGGATATTTAATTGAGAGAATAACAAGTACAACAATCAAACACAAGAGACAATGAACACAATGTTTTTCCTTGGGGAAACCATAAATGGAGAAAACCCCGCAACTTCCTCAGAGATAGAATCAACACCAAAAGTAAAACCCCCAAAACAGTAAGATGATCTCCCGACAACAGTAACCTCTTTCTTCTTTGCCCCAGTGTCTTTCTCTTCCTTAGCTATGCACTACAACTGAGTGTGGATGAGTGCATGATAAATAGAGAGGTCACCTCTCTATTTATACTAATTTCCAATATGACTAAAACCCTACTAGGGCCGACCTCTCTAGGAGAGTCTAATAACCCTAGTTCCCTGAAACTGCGGGGACTTTAACCCTTAGACAATAGGAGGGTTACCCACAATGACTTGAAATGACTTGTTTACATTATAGATCCTCCCAATCGGAACATTGGGGCATGACACGACACAAGTACATCCCAGAATAAACATCAGGTTACAATAGATAAGAAATACAAGTGAATACATTCCGAAGTTACAATTACATCAACACATGTATGGGGGAAAATATATGCATAAAATAAATGACAAAAGCAATGCTAGAAATAAACTACTGGAAAATAAATTCTACTCTAAACATCATAATCAAACTATGAAAAAACCATAAGAAAGACTTATGAGAGTCAAGACAGATGTAACACTCAGAAAAAGAAAAACTCAACTATTGCTCAAAATAGCTTATTCAATCCTACTTACTCTAACAAATGGTGACAAGATGATGTGTTAGGCTATTCCCGGGACATAGTCCCTCCTATAAAATTGATTTACAAGAATTTCAAATTTATGACCATCTTTAGTAGATAAATAGTACATGTTACCTTCAAATTGTTATATTGTTAATGGTCCCATCCAAATATTTCCTAATCATCTAGAAATATGATTAAAAGCACAATTTTCAACAATGGCATTTCACCATCGGTATACCTACAATGGTCAATAGATGCTGGCACAACTTGAATATCACTAGTAGGTATTATAGAGGCATCATTGATGCCTCAGGTACATGGAAATGGTGTTGTCCTACTTCTTACTGGTATAACATTGAAATGTGGAGGACCTTTGCCTATTGGAATGGAAATTATTCCAATCAAAATCTCTCTTACCTTTCTTATTTGTTCACGGGACTCACTGTTAACCTCCCCTGGGTGTGTTGATATTACTTGCTTAATGGTTTCCCCCACAGTCCAAAATTCATGAAATTTTTTGTCAATATCAATGGTAGGGGGGAAATGCTATAAAAATGATTGGTATGTTTGCTAGAACCTTATCCATGGGGCATTGGTAGATTTCATTTTTGGGAATATTTGGACATATTTATTTCTAATTCATCTTCCAAGGAGGCCAATTATATAGTAGGTGTTGGAGACATTTACCATCATACACACTCTTTTTGGTCAAATTGTCCTAGTTAAACCACTATCCTAAGTATAATTGACATTAATTGACATCAGTGGAGCATTAATTTCCATCATCCAGTCACACCCATGCCTACCTACAGTTAAGGAGGCTAACTGGAGCTCTCCGGGGGTGGTCTGAGTGACATTAATGCACCTAATTGCTAACTGGTGGTGACAATCAGTTCAACCAGTCAGTTAAGGTGCCTCTTGTCATTAAATATATTATTTAATGATTATTTATTATTATTTAATGATTTGGATTCAACAAGGCGCCTCCACCAACTTCTGATGGTCAGTTCAGCTTCAGTTAACCTCATCGAGGTTCATTGAAGTCATGGAGCACTAGCACTTGATGGTTGGCTTGCTATGACATGTGTTTGATCTCCTTTAGTTGAGATTTAGTCATTTATTGCACTTCGACTTCAGTTAGGGTTTGGTGAGTCAATTAGGGTTTTGGTCAAGTGGTTAACTGAGTGTGATTGAATGGCTAAGAGTCAGTTAAGCTAGACTCACTCACTGAATTTGAATTGTCTCCTTAGGTATTCGAATTCTTCATGGAGTTAACCTATTTCTTGACATTGTTATTGTAACCATTCATTGTTTATTGAAAATACAGAGAGGAAACCAATTCCGGTTCCGATTAACACCATTTCATGAGTATTTGTTGATTATTCTTTCATGAGATTGATTCTTAGTTCCTAGATCATGTGCAAGAATTAATATGGTATCATAGCTTACGACGGGACGAAGATATATCTCTCAAAAACAATTTTTTGACAGATTTCTCCATGAAATTTGAGCAATAGCTCAAAAATCCAGCACTGCACCAGAAGCCAAGGCTTACCACTCAATATCCCAAGTAAAGAACTTGTTGATCAAGCTTGCTTGATTGACTATGTTGGGTGTGATGAAAGCCTATAATGTGCAAGCTTTCCGACCTTACAGTGCCCCTTTTGTTTTGATTTGCAGGTCTTAACAGGTACAACTTCGAATGGACTCATCAATCCCTCTTCCCACCCCATTCACAAGCTATTTGGAATGGAAGTTGAAGATGATTGCATCTCTGAAGAGACAAGGTCTCTATGAGGTGTCTATTGGACTTGGAAAAGAGTCTTATGATAATGAGAATGACTGGCTAAATGTTGGTGATAGAGCTTTTGGAGCAACATGTCTGGCCCTTTCTCCTAGCTTGTACTACCTTATTGATTCTACTGAATACCCAAAGAATTTCTAGACAATATTGGACAGAACCTTTGGCAAGCACAATGAGGATCATAATAGTACTTTGGAGATCACATCCAGCACCACAAGAGTTCTTTACTTAAAATTATCGGCCTCTACTCTCTCTGATGAAGTTGTTCAAGATGAAGATGAAGCAGAATCTTCTACACATTCAATTCGAATTGAAGAAAGTCTCCATGCAGTGACTCCTTCTCCTGATGCTCCGGAAGTTCATGAGATCTCTGATATCTCATCTCCTCATATTTCTGAAACAGAATAAGACATTTGAATCTTTGATATTGAAGAAAAATACTGCTGCACTTCCATGCAAACATTCACTGATGATTTTCCTTTGAATTCTGTGCAAAATTTACCAGTAATTGCTTCCGAAAGTGAAGAGAAATTTGATTTTTCTTCATCTAATGTTTCTTCTGGTGTGAAAATATGTGATACCTTGGATATTTTGGAAGAAATATCAGATTATTAGAGTGATCCATTCACTCCACATGATCTAGATTTTCCAGCAAATTCCTGCAGGATTCCATGCACCAAAATTCAGAATTTTGAAGAAGAAGAAAACTGTGCATCTACCGTCTTGGTTGACCATAATTTTGGATCTGATATGAACCTTATTGGATCTGATATGATATTATTTGGATCTGATCTGATATTTATTGGTTCAAAATTTCAGGTTCATAAACCTTCAGTACTGCTTGTAGCTGTTCTCATCAATGGTGTGAAGAAACAAGTACCGCAAGTCTCCTACAAAAATGCTACTGGGGATTTGATTTGATTTCATAGTTTTGGATCTGTTGTGAACTTATTTAGATATACATTCTGATCTGATATTATTTTGTTCATATTTTAAAATCCAATATCTTTCATTCATGCTTGTAGCTCCTCTCACCAATTCTGGTGTGAAAAATCAAGTACCGCACTTTCTCTTCAAAATTGTTGATGGGGATTTGGTGTTAATTTCCTCTTATGAGGTTGCTGATATTTTATTTTGTGAATAATTAGATATTTTTGAAGCTATATCAGATTATGGAGCTCAAGCATTCGCTCTCCAGATTCCTAGGGATTCTCTACGTTTGGTCACAAGCTCATCTCCTCACAAAACTAGTAAAGAGGAAGACATTCTGCATCCACTTGGACACTTGCTCCTAAAAATTGGGGCTGATTTTACCACTCATGGTTTTCTGTTCAGGGCTGAAACATATCAGTTTATTGAGTGTTCCACACATGGTTCAAATCCTCAAGAACCTTTGCTCTCTCTTCAGATGATTTCAGTTGCTCTACATGGGTCCAGTTTTCACCGTGCAGTTGTTTATATTTCTGATTCAGTTGAGTGCATTGTTATTCTTCCAAAGTGGAATATTCCTCCAGAAATATTCATTTAGTTTGGATTCAGAGGTTCACATGCACAGTCTCATGATGCTGCTGCATAGAAGAACCAATACTTGATTTACTGCTTAGTTTGAGGGGGGGTATTTTTCCCATGAGGTTTCCCCCATTTCCTTGGTTATGTTAAGCAGTTACTTTATTGTACAGGGTGACCTATGGCCTTTGTTTCTAGGGCCCTAGAATTTTTATGCATCTATGTTTTCTAAATCTTCTTGAGTATAGCTTAAGCGGGGGTGTTGGAGACGTTTACCATCACACACACTCTTTTTGGTCAAATTGGCCTAGTTAAACCACTATCCTAAGTATAATTGACATTAATTGACATTAGTGGAGCATTAATTTCCATCATCCAGTCACACCCACACCTACCTACAGTCAAGGAGGCTAACTTAGCCTTCTCCTACAGTCAAGGAGACTAACTGGAGCTCTCCGGGGGTGGTCTGAGTGACATTAATGCACCTAATTGCTAATTGGTGGTTACAATCAGTTCAACCAGTCAATTAAGGTGCCTCCTATCATTAAATATATTATTTAATTATTATTTATTATTATTTAATGATTTGGAGTCAACAAGACACCTCCACCAACTTCTGATGGTCAATTCAGCTTCAGTTAACCTCATCGGGGTTCATTGAAGTCATGGAGCACTAGCACTTGATGGTTGTCTTGCTATGACATGTGTTTGATCTCCTTTAGTTGAGATTCAGTCATTTATTGCACTTCGAATTTAGTTAGGGTTTGGTGAGTCAATTAGGGTTTTGGTCAAGTGGTTAACTGAGTGTGATTGAATGGCTAAGAGTCAGTTAATCTAGACTCACTCATTGAATTTGAATTGTCTCCTTAGGTATTCGAATTCTTCATGGAGTTAAGCTATTGCTTGACATTGTTATTGTAACCATTCATTGTTTATTGAAAATATAGAGAGGAAACCAATTCCAGTTCCGATTAACACCATTTCATGAGCATTTGTTGATTATTATTTCATGAGATTGATTCTTAGTTCCTAGATCATGTGCAAGAATTAATAATAGGAATGTCACATGTATCATTAACTTCTTCCATAGGTCTTTCTAGAGGTAACATAAAACTTGGGAAATGTGCAATGGATGGGTAGCGGAAGTTACTAAGATTTGTTCCTTGGTATGATGGCTCGTTTTGGATAATCAATTCATTTTGGTCATCATTAGGAAGAACTATGGTCATGTTTTCACTTTTAGTTACTTGAGAGAATTGTCTATTTGAAAAATCAGTAAGTTAGTGTTTAAACAAAATTCTTCACCACGAGAAGTATTTATTAAGGCATCTTCTTCCCAAGTCTAATGCATATGTTCTGTCATTTACAATCTTAAGTTATCTATAGGATCTTGTCTGATCTCTTGAATATGGCAATAATTCTTCTCATCAAGGGATTTGGAACACCTTCTCTTGCAGTGGAAGCTTCATTTTGTAAGGTAAATTCAACGGATTCTACAGATAATTGGGACATATGATTAGGGGCATCAGAGAAATGTTCATAATTAATGTACATGATTTCCCCTACCAGTTCCCGATGGATAAGCTCATGCCTAAACCTTACATCATCTTCATATTCAGATTCAGAGCTACCTACTCCCATAAAAAAATCGGTGGATAATCCTCATTGTTGTTTTCCAAGTTTATTCTTCAATGCTCAAGCTACCTTCTCCATAAGTACTTTTCAATCCATCTTTATAATTTTTAAGATATCCGTCAATAAACGGTTCCCTACATATTCTTACTAAGTTCCCATCAGAATTAGGTGTGCAAGCATATGATAAATACATCATTAGATATCCACCTAATCCAACAACCCACTTCCTAGATAGCAACATGCCATACACAGGGGGAATATCAATTACCACTACATCCATCATGGTATTTAAGTTCGGGCAAGCAAAAAAATCAACTTTTAAGTTCTTGATTAAACCATATTCTTGGACACACCTTGAATAAATTCCACAAACATTTCCATATGGACGGGTAACTTCTAATCCCATTTCCTTCATAATTCATAGAGTCATAACATTCATAGCAACATCAGAGTCTATTATGCAGTTATGGAGTAAGAGGTTATTAATATTCAATGTGAGATAGAAAGGAGGGATCCATCCTCTCCTTCTCTCATATATGGAAGTATGTATATGAATAGGGGGATTTTCTTCTACCTCCTTGCCTCTAACACTTTGAATGTGGCAAGACTCATAAGAAATTTTGGGAACATTTTCTACGAGAATCCTATCGAAAAATTGTTGAGCCTTATGCTCGACTGTGGGAAAATTTACTAATTCACTTAGGGGTACAATTTGCATGACCTTGTGTAATTGTTTCTCTATGTAAATACCTAGTTCATAGTCGCAAATATCATGTTCTACTTCCTCACCTTTTGGGTTTAAGTGTTGATCTAGGAAAGGTGTAATGTTTTGATCTTGGTTTCTACATTGGCAGACCTAGATTGTGGTTTGTGTTGTATTGCAAGCCATGTCTTCTTCTTCATCCCAATCATCTTATTCAAGTAATATTCCACCAAAGTCATCATCATTAGTGAAATATTCAACTAAATTTATTCCATGATCTTCAGGGTCAAAGACTTCGAGATCTTCCTCAAGTTATTCACATAAGTTCACATTTTTATTCTTTGTTGATTCATTTCTCCTAGGGGATTTTTTATTATTATCATCTATTGGCCCTCTTTGATTGTTCCAATAGGGTATTGGGTCATTGGAATTTCTATATCGGTCCTTATCCCTAGTCCTTTCTATTTATTTAGTAAACAACGTGAGACTTTTCATCATTTCAAACATTCCCTCCATAGTTGGTTTTTCCTCAGCTACAGGTTCCTTAGATTTCCTGGTTTTTGATTCACTATGGGATGAAGAGGGAGCATAAGCATAGAAAAAATTATTCTTTCCCATAGAATCTATATTATCTTCTGCTTTCTTGGACTAGGTTTGAGTTGTTTTGAGTTCATTTGGGATCTTTTCCTTAATATTCAGACCAAACCATGCTTTCAAAGGAATTCATGTAAAGGATAAGGATAGCTTATTATGTGAGTCTTAGGTCTTGGGGAACATTAGAGACAATTTTTTGAAATAATACATTAAATTCATGGATTGTCTCATTCTATTTCTTATTAAACTCAAAGGGTTTATTTAAAAGGAACCTATTGTTAGGATTGGATGACCATCCCTCAATTTATTTTTGAGTAAAAGTATCATAATCATCTACTGACCTTACAAGAAGTCTATCAAACCATCCTCAAGCATCTCCTTCTAAGGATTACATAAGGGCTCTGATATAAACATATTCTTCCTCAACACCATATGCGTTAATATAATTCTAAATTGCTTCAATGTGCTCTTCAATAGGGATTATAGAAGAACCATTGAAATTCAGAATTTTATTAAAGTATTTCTCAGGCATGTCATGAGGAGAACCTTTGATTTGTGAAAAAATGAAAGGATATGACCTGGTTGTTTCCAAAGAGCCTAGGTCCTACTGGGGAATTTGTGTTAGCCATTTGAAAATTCACTCTAGGTGGACTAGTTGGAGGGGTGGAGGAATTCATACTATTTGTTGGAGAATCGGATTGGATAAATAATGGATTTGATTGATAAATTTTTGGAGGGTTATCCAAATTTTCCTTTGTGAGTTAACCACCCTCTAGAAGAAATTAGATGATTGATATTTAAGATTCTTATTCTTATTTCAGGTATACGTTAAAGAACTTTTGGGATTATTTCTTCTTCAAAGGTTATACTTGTGGGTAGGCCCCTCAGGGGAGTCGCATTGTTGAGTCGCCAGGTGAATGAATTGTTTTTTTCACCAAAAATTCAATGTCGTGGGAGCGATGAGAAATAATGTATTGAGTGTATGAATTTAATGAATTGAAAATGAAATCACTACAATTTAAACCAAATGTGATATGAATCAATATGAAAAATAGAAGCATTCACAGACACCGAAGGTAATAAATCCTCTACCACTGAGTGCCAAAAATGTTGGCTAAGAACAGGAGTAGAACTTAAGATAAATTTCAAACCAAGTTATACCTCTACCTCCCCGTAAATGACGTAAAAAATGTAATCACGAATCTTGTAGTTTCTCCATGGATTGATCCTATTCAAGATGGTAAAGGGGACGAAAAACTAAATTCGTGACCTATGAATACCCCAATTCCCAAATCATGGATGATTGTCATGCTAGTTGGGATATCTGTCTCTTTATGCCACTAAATCCCAAGTGAAAAAGGGGGGGACCTAGAACTATCCTAAAAGGATAGGCCTATAGCTAATCAATAAATCAAACCAAAACAAAGAATACATAAGGTGAGAGATAGAAACCCTATATTTTAGGAAGAATCCATGATTTAAGGAATACTTGAGTGGAGTTGGAAATGTTGCTCAATATATATAATGGTGACTTATAGGATTAAAGATCATACCTAGGATCAATGTGTAGTTCAATTGATCAAACCTGGGATCCTGGGGGGATTTAGATAAAAATATGGAAATTCCCAAGGTGAGGTGAAATAAAGGAATTAAGGATTACAACACACTTGTTCGTATGAAATATTTTACGGCAAGATTAAATCCGAACAAAAACCAGAAAAGAAGACAAACAAAAAAAAGATTGATAGGGCAGGATGGGCGCTTTCTCCCAGGGATCAGTGATGCTTTAAGGTGGGAAAATGGAGTTTAAAAATTATTCCTATGGAAGAGAGGGGGTTTTTTGTGATGGTCAACAAAACACATATATCCAAATTTGTAGATTTCGAGTGGAAATTAATCCAGTGTTTTTTCCTAATTTTCTACAAGTGATTTTTCAGTGAATTTGTGTGATGTGCAATGTATGAAAATTGAAATGCTGAGAACTAACCTAAGAAAAGTACCTGAAACTTGTATATATCCTCCTAAATGATGAATAATTACTCCATGAAGATCAAGTGAGAGATTCGGGAAATATCTTGGTGATTTTGTGTTTGGCTCAATGTCCCTAGTGCCCCCTTTCACCTGCCACACTAAAGAAATCAATGAGAAACAAAAAATAAATGGGATTTTAAAAAAGAAGAAGATAAGGGGATGAAAAATCATAAATAAGTAACTATTCCTTGATAACCAAACTAAAAGCAGGAAAAAGAGTGAGTCCCCCACCAATGCGCATCCTTTAATTCTCCTCCTTCAACCTTAAATAAACTGGTACAAGAAAATATGCAATAAATATGTCGTATTTATCTCAATGCAGAAGGAAAGCAGTACCAATCATCATCACATTCATCTATCTATCAAGAGACAATTGTTGAATCCCATAATAATCTCTATATTAAAAGTTTCAATGCCAGAGCTCATGCTTTATAATGGGGGGGGTCTTGTCTTTATATAATTTTTGAGAGACACAAACCCTAAATCACTTTATCATTATACAATTGAGATTATAACATCATTAATGATGGAGATTAACTTTACATTGATTAATACATGGATCACTTTGACTAGATCAAGTGGGGAACAATTTTTTCCCAATGACACCTTGTCTAAGTCAAAAAATAATATCACATAATATATGATCATGATAATACATCAAAACGGGGTCACTGGGGGCTTAATTCACCATAGGCCCCATTACAAACTCAAATCATCTGATATAACAGTACAATACATCAAGTGGCCAAGTTGAAGGGTTCCCCTTGGGGGACGTCCTCAGTGGATGAGCCAAAATAAAATAATGTTAGACCAAATGCTGACTAAAAATGAATAAGGAGTGTGGAGAGACACAACACAATAACTGGATGAATTTCCTGCCATTTCCTTGACTTCCCTAGCTAAATCGAGTTTTTTCGGTAATTTCCTAGTTCATTTTATGTTGGTACAACCTCTGAAAATCATAAAAGTCATCATATCTTCCTTCACGTTGAGAACTACGAAAAACTGACTATACGAGAGTATTTGGAGACATAGAAGAATGGTATAAGTTACTACTCATACCCTTTGGAACACTGTGATTCTCTAGGAGAACCAAAAACACTACAATAATATAATCTGGCCAATAATAAAGTGATAATAATCATTGAATGTGCGATTTGAAGACATAATCTGAAAATTGAAACCACAATATTGGTCATGGGCATGTCTAGAGAAAATATAAGCACTTATATTTTTTGACCACTGCATTGGGAACTGTCTTTGACTTGGTCAACTGAGTTGACCGGGTCAAAGTACCCAAACTATAGGTGATATGCTGAACTAGGATGATCCTGCATGCATCCAAGGTAAGAAATGCTTAAAGATGTTTATTAAAACCCAAATTTAATCATGCTATTTAGAATCATGGTGACAATAATAATATATTATAACAACTAGTAAGATATACATGTGTACTAGAAGAATCATTGAGCCTTCTAGAAGTCCCTTGTGTATTCCATACTTACAAAGCTTAATCAATTTGCTAGTGTTGGGTGAAGGTTGAAAAAAAGGCAAGTAATGGGTAATGACCTCTTGTTGGTTTTGACAATTTAATCTCTCTGAATGATAACAAATACACTCAACCAAAATGACATATGCATGACAAATAGCAATAGGGGATGGTGGTGTCTCACAAATGGATAGAGTACTTGGGCTTGTTTCCTTCATATTCGAGTAAGTTTTCCTTTTCATTACTTTACAAAATTGTTCAACCATCAAATGAAGGTTCCATGGAAACCTTTTGGGATCTAGTAAATGAACAATACACAACCTTTGTAGGCTAGTCTCACCCTGTTTCCCTGTAGGGGAAAATGAGTCGAACACTATACAAGGAATGAGTTCTCATCCTTTGACAATTGACCTTTTTCAATAAATTTTAAATTCACATAAGATGGTATCCATCCTACAAAGGCATGTTCCCTAGAAATCATTCCAGGCTCTATTAAATGACTAAGTCCTAGCCCCGCTTCCAGCGAGCATCTATAGCCTTGACAGGTTTTCCTCACCTCGTTTCCCTTGTGGAGGGAAAATGAGCCCAACATTATATAAAGAACAAGTGCTCAATCCTATGTCCATTGACTACTTTTTATCATTCATACTTTTAATCATTTAGATATAACATTTATGTGTTTCGATGCTTTAGTGTATAAAGACACTGTTGGGTGGAGCACTTGGTTTGAGGACTAAAGGAAGACTACATGGTGAACTTAGACACACTGTCCAAGTCACATAGTTCATAGCCATAGACACATAGAAACATGGACTCTATCATGCACAGGGGTCAAGCAGGGGAAAATATATTCAATCTCGCAAGTCTCAATGAACCAAGGTCATGAGAGAAGAACAACAACTACAGATGAACTGGATGGATGGGGACACGTGATACATGGAACCAACATAGAACTAAGGTTTAAAATTTGTGTAAATCATGGAATAAAAAATAGTCTTCAACATCATACTCTTTGAACATTCACAACATAGGTTTAAACATTAGTGCGTATGTAATTTAAGCATAGGTCGCCATAATTATCCTAATGTGACAAGCCTAGGTGTTTAACATACCACGTAGAGTAGAAACTCACCAAGGAGCCATATATTTGTCTTACCATATACATGTCTCCATATAATAAGACCCTCTGTAATTGTGTACCATATTTGGTTTGATACTCTGCTCAAATGAACTAGGTCACCACTGGAATCCTCTCAAAGGTCAAAGAAATCTTAGTCTTGGAAAGGAAATACTGCTAAACAAGGCTCTAAAATGGATGAGGTTGTAAGGATACATGATAAAACCACATCTGACTAAATAACTTGGAAAAATAAAGAGATCAATCTATATGTTGCATCATGGTATCCCAACTGCAGTATATATGTGATAATAGGTATATGAGAAACATTGTAGAATACCAATCAACCTCTAGATACCAATCTACGAATTGTTGCAACAATGTTCATCCGATCAAGAAGCAATGTAGTTGTTAATGGATATACTAGTTGAACTTGATGAGACTTGGAGAGAAGCTTTCAGTAGGATGGTTATAGAGAAAGAATGAATAAAGGGTACTTTTTATATAAAAAAACTAGAAGGGTGATTTTTAGAATTGGAGACATATTTTTTTATGGGATAAAAACAAGGAGAAACCTGGGAACCACGGAAAACTAGATAAATTTTGGATGGGTCACTATGAAATAGGAAGGATCACTAGGAGGGGGTCATTTTGGTTAGAAACTTTGGATGGGGATGAATCAGAATTTCCTATGATTGGGATACTTATCAAGCACTATTTACCTCCATACGAGGATATGACTTAACAAGAATTAATTCTCTTATTTTAGTTTAGAGTAGGTTTTTTTAATAAGCTCTTTTGAGCAATAGGCTTGAGTCATCAGTGTTGCATGGTTTTGAGTATCTGAGTCTTTGTTGGTTTTTTTCTAAGTCTTCCCTAGTGAAATCTACAACTACTTGACGGTTCTTAGGTTAGATGTTTTTTTTTCACCACTCTACTTTCCACATTTATATTTCAGCATTTCCTTTTCAATATTTTATTTTCAGCATTTTATTTTATTTCATGCTACATCTACTATTGGTTAGTGTTGTTCCATCATGAGAAAAAATAGGTTTTACTAAAGTTAGAGCAGTAGATTGGGTGCATATTTGATGATTTGATGAGCATTGTTGTGTACCTGAGATATTTGAGGTTCTCATGAGCTCTCTCCCTTAGAGCATGTGTCCTAGATAGATCCAAATGTTGTCACATATATGGTAGCTAGGATACTTTTGTTCCTAAGTAGTAATGATCAGTTCTTTGAGCCAATCCTTTACTATGATATCAACAGATGATGAGCCACCAGTTGATGATATCCCACTTTCAGTGGATCCATAGTATTCAGATTGACAAGTTCTATGTCATGATTGAGTCTCATGACCCCATATTCTATGAATGAGCTAGACATTATTTCATGACTGTTAAGAACCCATGTCAACCCCCCTCTTTATTTTGTTAGTATATTTTGTCGGACGCATATACTTTGTAAGTCGTCCCATTAGTATGTTGTATTATCCCACATTCATGGGGAGTAAGTAATAGTTGTTAAGTCGTCCAGTTAATATGTTGCATTATCCCACATTCATGGGGAGTAATAGTTGTTTAGATTAGAATTAGTATATAAGTATGTGTTGAGGCTAATGAAAGCATCGAAGAGTTATTTTGTATTGAGCTTTCTCAAAAAAGGCTGCCCCCTTGAAGTGGCCTTCGATTAATAAAATCTCTTCTATCATCCATTATTTCTGTTATATTATTTATTCTCATTGTTTATTGCAAGAGGTTCTCCACATATGGTATCGGAGCTCTTTCTTGGGCTCGTTGGGTGGATTTTTTTTTTTGTAGTGTTTCCTGGCACTGTGAGCCTTACAGTTCTTCTTCTTCTTGCATCGATATTATTCATTCGGATCAGAGAATAAACATTATCCACTTAAATGTGGGAATTACTTGGGCCTAGCCCTAAAACTCATTGTCAGGAGTACCATAGGAACCTCGAAGTAGCTGGCCATTGAGAGGACCTGCCAAGCGAAAAGGGCAATGACCCACACCAGATTGACTAGATTCCCATCCATGAGGAAAACCAAAGATATGTCATTTTTGGCCAAGCATTTAGCAGTTTTACCTACGTCGTGAAGTGAGGCTTACTGCCCCAATACTCAAGCATGAGACAACCTTGGTGGTTGAGTGACTACTTTGAACCATTAGGAATTCGAACATATCTATTTACAGTTGATAACGCATAGAATTCCAGAATTGTCATAGATCATTTACTCCATTTCCAGTTGATAAAGCACAACTTTCTAGCACTGGCACAAATCATTTATTCCTTGATTTAGCTTCATTTCCCTTGAAACTTCATTGTAACTCCCATAATACCATTCTTCATATTCCTTCATTAAGGACCCTATTCCAAATTCCACTTCCTGAAGGCCCAAATTCCACATTTGTCTATTTTTAGGGTTTGTCATAACTTCTCTAATTCTCACCCAATTGCCTTCAAATTTTTCCACGGTGTTCGTTTTCCATTTCTACTTGTTGGAGAAATTTACCATCATACACACTCTTTTTTGTCAAATTGGCCTAGTTAAGCCAGACTCACTCATTGAATTCGAATGACCTCCTAAGGTACTCGAATTCCTCATTGATTCAAGCCATTTGCTTGACATTGTTATTGTAACTATTCATTGTTTATTGAATATACAGAGAGGAAACCATTCTGGTTTTGATTAACACCATTTATGAGTTATTTGTTGATTATTTCTTGATGAGATTGATTATTTGTTCCTAGATCAATGTGCAAGATTAATACTATTTCATTGTCCCTCTCTGACAAATTTTCCAATTCCTTCATCCCACCTTTGAAATTCACATTTTATGCTTCTTGTCCCTAAAAAAGTGTCCAAAACCCCATAAAACCCCAATTACCCCCCCAAATGTTTCTTGAATAAAAAATCTCCTTTTCTAAAACCCTTTCCATTTTTTTTTCTACCCATTACCTGATAATTAAAAAAAAATTTGCTTATGGTTGTCACCCGCGCCGGAGGAAATAAACAAATGGAAGAAGAACTTGCCACCATCAAGTCCAAACTCAAGGATCTATATCAAAAATTTCTCGGCCTCCATCTTTAGCATTCACCCATGAACAACCGCTGCCAGCCTGATTCTTCTGCCGACATTGGGTTCTTGCTGTCTAGCAACTTCTGTAGGTCGAAGCTGGATTTTCCTCGCTTCAATGGTGATGATTCGTCTGGATGGATTTATAGGGCAGAACAATATTTCAGTGTGCATAACACTTTTGATGTCAATAAATCCCCACTTGCATCCTTTCATTTGGAACATGAAGCGCTTCAATGGTTCCATTGGTACATCAAGGCTCATGTAGAGCCAAAATGGATATATTTTTCCCAACTCCTTTTGTAGTGATTTGGCCCTAGTGCTTTTGATGACCCCACAGGAGCACTCACTAAACTTTTCCAAATTGGCACTGTGCGGGAGTATCAGACAGAGCTTGAGAAACTAGCCAATCACACCGAGGGATTTCCTGATGCATTCTACCTGAGTTGTTTTATCAGTGGTCTAAAGGATGCAATACAATCTGAGGTTAAAATGTTCTGCCCCAACACAATGATGGAATCCCTAGGGTTGGCTAAGCTAGCAGAGGACAAGATCAGGGCTCAACAATGCTCCAAATCCACTCTTGTTCCATTCAGACCTATGGTCCCCCAAAGAACCCAAAATCCTCCAGCTCCTAGAACCACTCCTATCAAGCATTTGTTTGAAGCAGAGATGTAGGAACACCGAGAAAAAAGGCTTTGTTATAATTGTGACGAGAAATTCACACGGGGACATAGATGTGTTGAGCAAAATATCTATCTCTTGGATGTGGGTTCTCCACTCGCACCTGAAATTTTTTATGATGGTAAGGATCCAGTAGATGATGATGGTGACATTCAACAACTTCCTTCTCCAGATGACCAACCAGAGATATCTCTCCATGCCTTAGCCGGAGTCACCACCCCACAAACCATGCTAGTCAGAGGGTTCTTAAAAAAAATCCCTCTTACTATACTCATTGATTCTAGCAGCACTCACAACTTCATTGACCCAAGGATCGCCAAACAGGTTGATTGTTTTGTCCATCCTTGCTCCAGCTTTGAATTCATGATTGCCAATGGGGCCACCTTAACTTGCAAAGGGAAGTGTCGTAATGTGCACATATCTATGGGGGATTATAACTTGCACTCTGACATGTTTTCCTTCCCCTTAGGTGGATGTGATGTGGTTTTTGGCGCTCAATGGTTATGCACACTTGGACCCATTTTATGGGATTTTGCTGAACTTTGGATGCAATTTTCAGTCAATGGTACCAAACACACATTGTGGGGCTTACAACTAGGGTCTCTCAGCCTCATCAGTTTGCATTTAATGGAAAATATTCTTAAGAAAAGTTCACATGGTGTCATTGTTCAGCTCCATTTCATTCAGATGCAACCTTCAGCAGTCTCAACTACACCATTGGATCTCCAACAAATTCTGGATCGATATGCATGTGTGTTTGTTGAACCAGTGGGATTGCCACCTTCCCAAACCAAGGACCACTGTATTCCACTCCTTCCTAGAAGTTTCCCTCCAACATCAGGCCCTATCGCTATTTGTTTCACCAAACGACAGAAATTGAGATGCTTGTTCACGACTTACTGAAGCAAGGTGTTATTCGCCCTAGCACTAGTTCCTTCTCTTCACCGGTCCTTCTAGTTCGGAAAAAATATGGGTCGTGGCGCCTTTGCATCGAATTTAGAGCACTTAATCACATCATAATCAAGGATATGTTTCTAATTCCTATTGTTGATGAGCTTCTGGATGAGCTCCATGGTGCTCATTTTTTCTCCAAGTTGGATCTTCGTTCTAGTTATCACCAAATTTGGGTCCATGCGGATGATATCCCTAAAATATCTTTCCACACACATGATGTCCATTATGAATTTTTTGTCATGCCATTCGGCCTCACAAATCATCCTTCCACGTTCCAGGAATTGATGAATAGAATATTTTGGCCCTACTTGTGAAACTTCATTCTAGTCTTCTTTGATGATATCCTCATCTATAGTAAAACCTGGGCTGAGCATCTCCAACATCTGGATCTAGTACTGCACCTTTTCTATGATCATTATCTCTATGCCAAACAATCTAGATGTGTTTTTGGGTAGAAGGAATTAGAGTATCTTGGGCATATTGTTTCAGCACAAGGGGTTCGTGTTGATCCTGCCAAAATAGATGCCATGAAAAATTGGCCACATCCTCAAACCTTGAAGAGCCTTCATGCATTTTTGGGATTTACTGGCTACTACCTCAAGTTTTTCAAGGATTATGGGAAGATTGCAACTCCATTAACAAATATACTGAAAATGGATGCTTTTGCATGGACAACTGGTGTTGAGTGTGCATTTGAGAAACTGAAACAAGCTATGTGTACCACATCTGTTCTAGCTATGCCTGATTTTTCCAATCCCTTCACTATTGAGAGTGATTCTTGCAACAATGGACTTGGTGTTTTCCTCCTTCAAGACAAACATCCCATTGCGTTCACCAACAAATCCCTTTCTGGTAAGAACTTAGCTACCTCTACATATGAGTAGGAAATGATGGCTATTTTGCATGCCGTATAGAAGTGGCATCCATACCTCTTAGGGAATCATTTCTACATCAAGACTGATCACCAGAGTCTGATATTTCCTGGAACAACGAGTCTCATCCCCAACACAAAAATTTTGGGTTAGAAAAATTTTGGGTTAGAAAAATCATGGGTTATTACTATGAGATCACTTACAAGAAGGTTAAGGACAATCTTGTGGTGGATTCTCTTTCCTGCACATTTGATGACCATGCTTCTCTTTTTGGTATTTATATGCCTATTCCAAATTGGTTACAATCTGTTCAGCAAGGATATGTCAATGAATCTTCCTTATCTAAAATCATCCAACAGTTGGCCAGTAATCCTTCTCTTGTCTCACATTACTCTTGGGATGGGTCTTCTTTGAGATACAAGGGTCGCTTGGTGCTTCCCACGAGCAGAGATCTTCACCAAGATGTCTTCTATGAACTCCATGCTTCTCCAGTGGCAGGGCACTTTGGGTTCCTCAAAACGTATGAGAGGGCATGACATAAATTATTTTGGAAGAGAATGAAATGGGAAATTCAATAGATGGTTTCCAAATGTGATACCCGCCAGTGCCACAAGGGTGAAAATACACTCCTCCCCAACTTGCTTGAACCCTTGCCCATCCCTACAAGGATTTGGACAGATATTTCCATGGATTTCATCGAAGGGCTCCCTAAATCTAGAGGGAATATTGTAATCTTGGTTGTGGTTGATTGACTCTCCAAATATAGTCATTTTTGTGCTCTCAGCCATCCATATACTTCCTCCTTGTTCGCACAAATTTTCATGGACCAGATATTCCATCTTCATGGCATCCCTTCTTCCATTGTCTCAGACTGCGATGCAACTTTCACAAGTCATTTTTGGATTGAACTCTTTCTCCTCACTGGAACCAAACTGAAAATAAGTTCTAGATATCACTCACAAATAGATGGTCAAACTGAAGTCACCAACAAATGCTTGGAAACTTATCTTCGTTGCTTCACCTCTGAACAACAACATCAATGGGAAAAGTGTCTCCCTCTCACTGAATGGTGGTACAATACTTCCTACCATATTGCATCTAAAATGACTCCATATGAAGTTTTTTATGGGAATCCACCCCAAGTGCTCCTTCCATACACCCCCCCATAGTTCACTAGTTTAGGAATTTGACATGGTTCTTCAAAACCACGATCAGATTCTCCACATTCTGCAAGAGAATATTCACATGGAAAGAAATCGCATAAAGCAGCAATTCAATCAACACCGTTCTGAGCACACCTTTCAAGTCGGTGATATGGTTTTCATTCATTTGCAGCCTTACAAGCAGTCCTCCCTACAACTCAAAGGGAATTAGAAGATGGCTCCAAAGTTATATGGGCCATATAAAGTTATTCAAAACATTGAGTTTGTTTCTTATAAATTGGAACTTCCTCCTTTTTCTCGCATTCACCCAGTCTTTCATGCTCTTGTCTCAAGAAAGTGATTGGCACCAACATCAGAGCACAAACTATTTTACCAGAGCTGGATACAGAAGGATCCATCATTTTGGAACCGGAGGCCATCCTCAATCAGTGCACTCGTTAGCTTTGCTCTTGGTCCATAACAGATGTTTTAATTTAGTGGCACGGTATGCAACCTGAGGATGCTACATGGGAACTGCTCCTTCAGATTCACCAGGAGTTTCCACATCTAAAGCTTTGAGGAAAAATATTTTTTCTAAGAGGGAGGGGATGTTAAGAACTCGTGTCAACCCCCCTCTTTATTTTGTTAGTATATTTTTTCGGATGCATATGCTTTGTAAGTCATCCCATTAGTATGTTGTATTATCCCACATTCGTGGGGAGTAAGTAATAGTTGTTAAGTCATCCAGTTAATATGTTGCATTATCCCACATTCATGGGGAGTAATAGTTATTTAGATTAGGCTTAGTATATAAGTATGTGTTGAGGATAATGAAAGAATCAAAGAGTTATTTTGTATTGAGCTTGCTCAAAGGAGGTTTCCCCCTCGAAGTGGCATGCAATTAATAAAATCTCTTCTGTGATCCATTATTTCTGTTATATCATGCATTCGCGTTGTTTATTGTAGGAGGTTCTTCGCAATGACCTAGATCAGATATTATTACAGTGCCCATGATATGTAGTAGTACCAGTTGTTTCAGTGATCTTCAGATTGGTTTGAGATCCAATGTAGGTACATGGCCTAGGTTGAATTATGGTTTGTGCATATGGATTTTGATGTTGCTCTGTTGTCTCTCTTAGTAGTGAGACTTAGTTGATATTGGCTATATGTTGGTGACACTTTATCTTGGTTTTAATTCCAATCTAAAGTATAAATTATCTGGTTTCTATGTCCAAGATATTCTTTTGTATACTCATTGGCCTTTCCCTACTCCTAGTATGGATTTGGTCATTTCCATTTAGGGACACAACTTGCTAGTCTTGGCACCATATTCCCTAAGGAAAATATTTGTGTTCATTGTCTTATGTGTTTGATTGCCGTGCTTGTTATTCTCTCAGTTAAGATGCTAAGTTAATGCTAGATTAAATGATAAAAATCTAACATGGTATCAGAGGTAACCTGAGAAGAAGACACTGTGCAGTTGCAGAAACAAGGGATTCCTACTTTTTGGATCTCTCTCCACATATTTTCAGCAAAATAAGGTTGGACTGAGTCTCCTCCCTAGGGCACATCTTTCTGTTGAAGCAGAATCTGATTTTGAGCATTTTCTGTTTTTGACCCGACACGGGTGCTGGAAATTAGGGCTTTCCACAGAAGTAGAATTTTTGAGTGAGCCCAGGCCTGGATTGATCTCCTCCTCAAAATTGAATTTTAGAGATCAATATCAAAGCATTTGGTTGGATAGAATTCCAGGAAAGTCAAACCCTAATCTGCTCCTGAACCAGCACTGCAGAAATTTAGCTCCAGATTCAGATCCGACATCTTGACCTAGTAAGATCTAAATATTTTGTATTTCCATTTGAGGTTCTCAGTTAAGATGTCTCATCATACCAATATTGATGAAAAAATTGAGGGAGCTGATAATTTTTTAGCCTAGAAGTATAGGATCTCCCTGGTCCTGGAAGAAAATGAGTTGGACTCCTATATCAAGGAGGAGATTCTAGTTCCAGAGGGAGATGCGGCTAAATCCTTACACTAGAAGAAGTTGGTTATGGCTAAGAGGATTATTTCTAATTTAATCAAGGATTGCCTCATACCACAGGTGTCCTCCCTAAAGACACCTAAAGCTATGTTTGATGCCCTAACCAAATTTTTTGAAGGAAATAACATAAACCAAAAGATGACCTTGAGGAACCAATTGAAGAATGTGAAGATCCATAATGTGGAGACCATACAGTCATACTTCACAAGGGTCTCCTAGATCAGAGAACAACTTGAAGCAGTAGATGAAGAATTGGAGAATGTAGAGATTGTAATGACCACCTTGAATGGTCTCCCTAAGACATGGGACTCTTTCATTCAAGGAATCTATGCCAGAAAGAAGTTAGTCAAGTTCAGCAGACTATGGGAAGAATGTTCTCAAGAAGAAGCTCAGATAGCATCTCAAGAAGAAAAGATGGGAAGTGAAGATCAAGCTCTCATAGTACAATCCAAGAAAATTATATCTAGCCACCATAGAGGTAAGTACTCTCATCAAAGGAATAACTTTAGAAAGCCTAGAGATAAATCTAAGTTAATTTTCTATACAAGTGATGAAAGAGGACACTTTGCTAGAGATTGTCCTAGAAACAAAAGTAGCTCTCACAAGAAGAAGGGAAACAAGGGAAGACATCATGCTTATGCTGAAGTGGATGATGAACCTTCCATAAAGAGAGATAGACAAGACAATGATGATTCTTCAAGTGATGAAGAATATGTTCTAATTTCCACTCTCACGGGAACTATCACATATGGCAGCAATGATTGGCTTATAGACAGTGGTGCTTCCAAACATATGATAGGATTCAAGGAATCCTTTGTGAAATTATCTCAACATGAATCACCTCAAAAGGTGAAATTTGAAGATGAATTCTAGTATCCAATAAAAGGTAGTGGTGAATCCTCATACAAGCTAGACTCTGGAAAGTCTATCAAGATGAAAGATCTATTGTTTGTACCTGGACTAAAGAAGAATCTGCTCTCCATATCTGCATTGGATGCAAAAGGAATGAGGGTTGCATTTGTAGATGGCCAAGTTCTCATGTGGCCAAAGGGAAAGCCCTTAGATTATGCAGTAGTGATTGGGGAACAAGAAGGAGGACTATACAAATTAAAGGGACAACTAGAACAAGCTTTGGTTCATGACTCGGTAGAACCAAATGAGCTTTGGCATAGAAGGCTTGCACATGTGCATTACAGAGAAATACTACTTCCAAGCAAAGTTGTTGAAGGTCTCCCAGAAATGCAGACAAAACATGAAGGTGTATGCAAAGGATGTGTGAAAGGGAAGAACACAAAGAAGACATTTCCAAGTAGCGAGAGCAAGGCAAAATGAATCTTGGAAATCATCCACTCCGATGTATGCAGTCCAATGTCATCCAGTTCACTAAGCGGGTATGTATACTATGTTTCTTTTATGGATGATCTTTATAGAAAGGCATGGATATACTTTATGAAGAACAAAGATGAAGTATTCAGCAAGTTTAGGGAATTCAAAGCCTTGACCAAGAATCACACAGAAAAGAAGATCAAGACCTTTCGATCAGATAATGGTGGAGAACTCAAATCAAATGAATTCAAAGAGCTATGTATAGACTCAAGGATTAAGAGGGAGTTATCCACTCCATATAATCCACAATAGAATGGGATTGCAGAAAGAAAGAATAGAATGATCATGGAAGCAGCAAGGGCCATGCTTCATGATTAAGATCTTCTGATACATCTATGGGAAGAAGCTCCCAGAACAACAATGTATGCATAGAACCATACTCCACACTGAGTACTTGAGCACATGATAGCTGTAGAAGTCTTCTCTGGCAAGAAACTAGAAGTCAGCCATCTCAGAATATTCGGCTGTCCTGTATACATACACATTCTGAAAGAAAAGAGGATGAAGTTAGATCCTTCAAGAAAGAAGGGTATATTTGTGGGATACTCTGAAAGCTCGAAGGCTTACAGAATATACTTCCCAGGATTCAAGAAGATTGACATTAGTAGAGATGTAACATTTGACGAAGATTCATCCTACATCAAATCCAGGAAGAGGATGGCTGAAGAACCTGAAGAAACAAGAGAATCCAGAATTCATGATACAACCGTGAACAAAGAAACTCAATAATAATATTGAGAATTAGAAGAACCTCAAGAACCTGTAGATCCACCTCAGGAGAAGAATCCTCATAAGAGGAAACCTGCTTGAGTACGTGAAATTATCCAAGGTGCAGAAAGATATGGAGCTTCAAAAGAAAAACATAGAGGAAGAAAGAGAACTAGGTCCTGCTTCAGTTATGTAGCCTTGCTATGTGACATTATTGATAAAGAACCTTCCAACTATGAATAAGAGACAGAAAGGAAAGAATGGAAGGAGTCCATGATCGAAGAGTATCAATCGATCATGAAGAATGATGTTTGGGATGTTGTCCCAAGACCATAAGGGAAGTCCATTGTAACTTCCAAATGGATCTACAAGATTAAGCATGCTGTAGATGGCAGCATAGAAACGTATAAAGCAAGATTCTTGGTCTGTGGTTTCTCCCAAAAAGAAGGAACAGATTATGAAGAAACTTTTGCACCTATAGCCAGATACACTTCCATCAGATCAGTACCTGCTCTGGCTGCAGTGATGAAATGGAAGATACACCAGATGGATGTCAGGACTACTTTCTTCAATGGTGTAGTAGAAGAGGAAGTGTATGTGGAGAAGCCACTTGGTTTTGAGACACATGATAGGGAGTCTCATGTGTGTAGATTGAAGAAAGCCCTGTACAGTTTTAAACAGGCACCCAGGACATGGTACGATAGAATTGATGGCTTTCTATCCAGTTTGGGCTTTACCAAGAATAAAGCAGATTCCAACCTTTACTACAAGGTTGAAGATGGAAACCCAGTGATACTCCTACTATATGTGGATGATCTATTTTTAACTAGTATGGATGGGTTGATTGCTGATACGAAGAGGAAACTTATTGCCGAGTTTGAAATTAAAGACTTGGGTATGATGCACTATTTTTAAGGCATGGAGGTGTGGAAGAATGCAGATGGAATATTCCTTGGACAAAGGAAGTATGCAGTAGAGATTCTGAAGAGATTTGGGATGATGGAATACAAATCCATAACCACACCTATGGCATCGAACCTGAAGCTATTCCCGTGACGAGAAGAATTGAGAGATAACACCATTCTGAGATAGCACCGATGATGATGATCCAGACTTGATGATGATCTAGATCAAGTGATGATCCAAATGTGATGATGATCCAGACTTGATGATGATCCAAATCAAGTGATGATCTAGATTTGATGATGATACATCAGTGATGATCCAGCAGTCCTGATGAGCCAGATCCTGTGATGAAGAAGACTTGAAGAATAACATGACTTAGAAGAAGACTTGAAGACGAAAATGACTTGAAGATGAATAAGAATTGAAGATGATGATGACTTGAATATGAAGACAAATTGAAGATGAATATGACGAGATGATCCAGTCAATACAGAGAAGAAGGCTAGTGCTAAAAATTGTGTCAAAAGAATACTTTCCTAGTGAAGAGGGAGTGTTGATGTATTTGTAACTTTGGAATGTATTCACTTGTATATCTTATGTCTTGTACCCTGATGTTTATTCCAGGAAGTTTCTATAATGTATTTGAGTCATGTCATGCCCCGATGTTCCTATCAGGAGGTTCTATAATGTGAACAAGTAATGTCAAGTCATTGTGGGTAACCCTCCTATTGTTCAAGGGTTAAAGTCCTCGCAGTTTTGGGGCACTAGAGTTATTAGACTCTCCTAGAGAAGTTGGCCTTAGTGAGTCATTGTCAAGTCGGGAATTAGTATAAATAGAGAGTGAGCCTCTCTATTTATCACACACTCACTCACACTCAATTGTAGTGCATAGCCAAGGAAGAAGAAGTTACTGGGGCTAGAAGGAAAGAGGCTACTGTTGTCGGGATATCATCTTGCTGTTTTTGGGGCTTTGCTATTTGGTGCTATTTCTATCTCTGAGAAAATTTCAGGGTTTTCTCCTTTATGGTTTCCCCAAGGAAAATATTTGTGTTCATTGTGTTATGTGTTTGATTGATGTGCTTGTTATTCTCTCAGTTAAGATCCTAAGTTAATGCTAGCTTAAATGATAAAAAAATCTAACACGGTGACTAAGGAATCCGATAATAAACATGCAAGATTACACATAACAAGTATAAGGGAAAAAAAACCAACTTTGCATTGATAAATAATGAAAGTGTTTACAACCTTTTCCTTATCTTTGATGCACTCCTCCACAAAACTGATGTCTTATCCCCAATAGCTCCAACTTGCTCTTCTATGCTCACTCTAATGAATCAGGCTAGAATGTCAAAATGGCAGCATGACTTTGCTCTCTCCAAACCATAAGGTATGAGCCTATTTTTATAGGCCTCAAATGGATAGAGATGGTTGATATTTTTGTGGGTGAGGTGGATAGGAGATCCACAAAATAGGGATCTTGAGCTCAACTGATCCGGGTGAATAGGGATAAGGCCTGCAATGAATCTTTTGATCTAGAAACTTCGTGAACATTCTCTTTTTCACTTGTTACCAAGGGTAGTGCTCCTGCTCCTTGATGACAGAGTGATGTTAGGCAGAAATGATATTCAAACAAAGAGTAAAGGCGGTGCCACTTCCTATCCTCAACACAATTCAGGCAGTGCTGAAGAAGATACCACTTTTAAGCTTAAGGGTAGAAATGGTGCTGGTTTTTTATATGAAAGCTTGACATCTGGATCAATGTTTTTCACTTCAAGATTTGGGAATGAGGGAACACATGGATGTTTAGGATCTTATCACATATTGATGATGAGATTTGGGTGTAACAAAATCCCCCCCAAAGCATGAGGCTAGAGGGATACAATAGGTGAGATATTTGATAGAGAAAGTTATCACATCGAGGAAAGAATCAGCTTGATCGGAGATCAACAACAAGTAGGCATCTGCAATACATCAATAATTTTGAATCATGAGCAAATGTGTCTTCACCATGGCTGTAGACCAATACAAGGAAGATCCATGTGAGAGATAAACAAACGTGGCTACTAGAATACAACATAGATCCATGTGATAGAGGACTCAAACTTAGACATAGCTACCAGACACACAACATAGATCTATGTCATATAGAAACAAATTTGAGCATAGCCACAACCATACAAATGTGGATCCATGCTATTACTTCATACAATATACTTCATTGCAACCTGGGGAAAAATCTATGAGTTCTTTATAACAAATACCCAGGGTCTTCGTCTCGTCTTCCACAAAGAACGATTCTATCCATGTGATTACAATCATCTGAATTTGAACATGGTAGAAACCACTTGATTACCGGTCAATGATGTGAACCATTAAAAAGTGCGAGGGAGATCACCACTAATGTCAATGATTCCCAAGGTACCCTAGTACAATCTATTGAGTGTGAATAGATGTTTTGATGTCAAATACCCAGTGGAATCTATAGATCAAAGGTCAATGATGTGAACCTGTGTCGATAGCGAGAGAAACAAAGTTCTGGAATGTTGTAGATAATGTAACCATAGGATTGACTCAAAAGTACTGAAACAAAGGTTGTTTTAGCTATAGAGTTAAAACTCTTACTTCCTTTGAACATCGGGAGGCATGAAAATAGATTTGGCAACATGACTGGACTAGGAGGACACATAATATGACAGTGGACAATGCATTCTTTTGAAAGACTGAAAGGAGTGACATGACTCATGAAAGTGGAACGACTTACAAGTTAGCTGAATACCCAATTGACTGAATGATATGTAGACAAGTGCCATGTTCAAAGGTGACAAAAAACTACCATTTATTTACAAAATGAATTGATTCCCTTCCCTTAATTTTCCCATCATGATTAATGAGTGCCTCTTTTCATTTTTATGAGTCCAAAGAGGGTAAGAAACACTCGTTTTAGCTCATCCAAGGAAAACTCCATTCTAATATATTTCACGAACCTAAGAAAGGAGGGGTTTGTTCCCTGAATGGGTCTCTCAGTGTTTAGTTTAATGAGTCCAATGAAAGCAAACTTGGTATCGTTCATGTTTAGAGAGTCTGAATGAAGACGGAAGAAAAATACAAAGGGTCCTTTTTCGTATGATTTAGTCCCTAGGGTTTGAAAAAGTATAAAATAATTCCCAAGAGAACTCTTCCAGTCATGATTGGCTGGAGTGTTCCTTTTTTGTAAATAGTACATCTGAACTGAAAAAGAGATAACCTACCATTGGAGAGATGATTATTCAAATACTTTTACGAGTATGAAGAAGACAAGGACTCGACAATATTTTCATATTTAGGGAGTTCAAAAAGAGTTTAAAGGAGACTACATTAGGTTTATTTTCACGACAAGAAGTATTTACAGGCCCGAAAAGAATCGGAAAAAGACTCAGAACTTTGATGCTGATTTCTAAGAGCGTGACTAAAGTGTCGAAACAAACGCTTAGGGAATTTTTCCGTTTTATGGAAGTACAAAAAAGTAAAAAACAAACTCCTCCATAGACACTACTATTTATATTTTCACCCTTGGAAGACTTTAAAAAAGTTCATTAGTCTCCTAAACATTCACATAAATGATTTTATAAAATATATTAAAGGATGTTTTCATATCAAAATGATTTAAAAATATTAATAATAATGTGAAAAAGTCCTAAAAATGTATTTAAAACCAATTGAATAGTGAAAAACAAGTCATTTTACTATTTACCACTTTGTGAGAGCATTTGGGAGACTTTTGGATCCAAATATTCGACCAGAGATTACAGGAGCATCCACCATCCATTTCGAGTATCATCAGAGCCAGGTAAATGTTAGAGCCCTACTCTTTCACTTTATCACTTCCATTTTTGTTTTGGATAGGGTTTCAGGGGTCTTCAAGCAATCCATGAATCCCAATTATGGGCACCGCTCCTTCCCCTTACAGGACAAGTGGTGCCCGATAAAAACCGCACCTGTTTAACTTCTCTCAGGTGGTGCCACCACTCTATGTAAATGGTGGATAGGTGGTGCCATCCGTGAGGTTGGAAAAAGAAGTGGGAAAGCCAAAATAAAAGTTTATTGATGTTTTTGATGATTGAATGTGGTTCTAACTAGCACATTTATTGTTTTGGTCATGTTTAATCCGGTAAAAAATGGTTATATGGAAAGAATGACAACATGAAAATGATGATTCCCTGGATGAGGGAAATGTGGGTTGCATTGCTTCTTTGAGAGGTTGTGTCCTATTGAAGTTTTTCCACACTCCGAGTATGATATCCCATGAGCATCTGCTAGAGCATATTCTATAGATGTGGAACCCTTAATAGTAGTAATTTGAGGTGGGAGCCCATGTACTGAACATAGAGGTAGAGGACATATACTTTCTGATAGGATTGTCTAGACGAGGTGCTCAAGTTTTGTTGAACGAATTCCGAGGAGGGGATGTGACCACCTAGGAGCTGATAAACCGCCACTGTGTGCTTGGTACTAGGATGTCGGGGAAGAAGATGCCCAAAAATTTAGTGGTGGATGATGCACTCCATACTGTTCTTTTTACTATGCAAAGGATGGCAGGAAGCCAAGGGCCTCACCAAGTGTCTAGATTGCATTTACTGTATTCTGAAGAAGATATGGTGCCCACTGTCTTTAACTGGGTATAGGCACTACTTTCAATCTTCAAGGACCAGCTGATGAAATGTCGGAAAGGGGAGCTGAAATAGTTCGGCTATGGATCCATCTTGGCTTGTTTATTTTTTGAGCAAGTGCCTCACATGAGGCCCAGATACCCTCGTATGTTGAGGTGGGTAGAGCTTATGGCTCGTACGGGTGGTGGCAGAGTCAAAGTGAAGTATGATGATGGATTTTTCCGCTGGTTGGAGGACCAAATCCTCATGATTAAGGATTACACATATGCGGGTATTGACTTCAGGGGTGACCCTGATCTACCACTTTCACCTAGTGCATAGTGGGGAGACATCGATAAGAAACAAGACTCTAAAATGTTGATTTTGTTTTTGTATTTTCATGTTTTTTTGTTTTTTACTTGTGTTATAGAAGATTTTACCACACCAGGTGAATCACACTTGTATGGCCTTCTCCCGTCCCTCTGCAGACTCCTTAGACCCCCTGGACCATTTTTTGTCATTTGATGTTTCCTAGACCATCCCTAAAAACATGTGAAAATTGCTATATGCGACTTTTAAAACCTTTATCACGTATATACATGAATTTGACCTCTAAAACTGTGTACATTGGGATGTGTACAAAAATCCAAATCCTTTTGGAGTTTTCCTTGACATGGATCCGACTCACTTGTCTCCTGGCCTTCCATATGCCTTGAGATCGCTCAGATTCGACCTTTCATTACCCCATTGAAAAGCTATATAAGGAACCCTTTGGATACATTTAAGGCATAAGAGAATCGAGAGCAAAGAAACTATAGTCCATTGTTGTTGGAACTTGTGCTTCAGTCTGCATACCTTTGTCCCTTGGAGCACTTTAGTGTTCTTCCCAAGCTTGCCTTTTTCTTGTGAGCTTGCTATCGAGAGATGGAGGATTGAGGTGGTTGAGGCCCAAGTGGGGGATTCAGTTTCTCCGATTCGCAAACGTGCTGACAGAGGTTGTATTCATTGTAATCTCTGATTTTATATTAATAGAAATATCTTTTCTTGTCCAATAATGTATGTTTGAATGAATATTTTATCCATGGATGATTTCAAATGCTTATACGTTGTTGATTATATATGCTAGAGTAGATATAACACCAATATATATAGTATGCTTGTCTTGTTTACTTATTGTCGAGGAAGTGATTCATCAATTCAAGCTGAAGTTAGAAAGCTCAATGGGGATCTACTTCAACCGTCTGGAATAAGGTACGAGTTTTGATCCTTTAGTGTCAGATATTTGATTTCTCTTGCATATGGAAAGGATTGATTTCTGGAGTCAAGCTATCTGTTGTGGTACCCCAAGCCATAGGAATTTCTCTCCGTAACAGAATTGGTGACTCTGCTGGGGAGTTCCTAGTAGTTGTCCTTTGGGGGTTTTCTATCGGCATTCAATTAATTTGAATTGCTCTTTTTTCTCTATTTCTGTGTCGGGTCTGGGGGCATGTTACCCTGGTAGTGTCTGATTGGTGTGAAGTTTGTCTCAGCTTGTCTGTTTGCCTTTATTTTTATGCACTTTTCTTCCTGTACGTGAGTTTTGAACTCATAGTCGTGTATATACGTGGTTTTGACTGCTATATCTGTGTACACACACGGGTTTAATGCGAACAATCACGTATGCCCTTAGTTTTTCCTTCTTGAGGAATTTTGATTGTTGCTGGGTGAATTTTGATGATTGCTGAGTCTCCTTTGATACTGCTAGAGTCTGTATACACCTCTGTTCCTAACCAGAGACATTTTTTTTAGGTTAAAATTTCTTTTTTTGAAGAATGTTCTTGTCATTGTATTTTTTATTTTTTGTTTTGGGATTAGTGCATTAGATTTATTTTACCTTAGTACTTTTCTTGAGTGCTGCATGATTGTGCTTGCAGATTCTGGGGGTTGTAGAATCATTCTTTCTCTTTAGTATCTCATTTTTATTTAAAAAAATCCAAAATATTTGATTATCATTATGCATTGCATTTTGCATTTTGCATAGTACTTCCACTAGATTTGCTTTGAAGTATTAGTCAATATTTCATATAGGAAAAGCTTGTATTTATCATTTGAAGAAAATTTTGCATTTCACATAGTAGCATACCCTGTTTTTCATGGACACAATGCATTTGCATTGATTGTTAGGTGTGCATTTTGCTTCATGTTGCGTCATAACACCATTGGTTGCACGGTCATCTACCTTTTTTGAGTAATAAAGCCAATTAAAATCAACGCTTAATTAAAATGAACTACACTATTTTATTTGATAGGGTTCACCAACAAGATTAGGTTTTAGGGTCTTGGAATAGTTCATTGTGAGTAAATTCTCCAAGACCACTAAACAACAACATGTATGTGTCTGTCCAGGTGAGAGTGTGAAATTCCTTGGTATAATTGGTGTTTCTCAGGATCCTCCTCTCAAAAGGGAGTTAAGCACGAGGCAGTGTGATAGGTTATTGATTGGGATGACCCCTAGTCATAACTGAGTAGAACCGAAGATATTTCTAGGATTGTATTCGTATCTGGGGGCTCTTTCGGGAGTTTCAGGCTTTGCTACCCTGCCCATACGGTCAATCCTGCCTATGACTATCCGCCTAAGCATTGATTATATTGAAGTGACCTTAGTTTCCTTACCTAGGATATCGAGGGGGTACTTTACAAGGGTTATTCTGTGGGTGTCCCGGCCAGGTTGGGGTCAGACAACACGGTCGCAGCTTTACGCGTTGAAGCTGAGGGCCACAATAATTGGTTACGTACCTCCACTTGTTGTGTATGGGAGTCTCAAGCCTCTCCTAGGAAAGACATAACTGCTTCATTCAGGAGCTCATTTATCCTACCCTTGATTGCTTGTGTTTGGCTTTAGATTTTATTGGTGTATGCTCTGTGCACGTTAGCTTGCCTAGGGTTTGCGTAATTAGAGAGTCTTTTACATTTTTTGAGTCATTGTGGATTCGAGTGTGGCTCCTCACCGTTCTCGTTGGTTAGCAGGACTTCCACCTTCTACATCTCCTCCTCCTTTGGGAGAGAGAAATAGACAATTTAGGCAGACTACTTCGCACATTGATTCACACACGATGGGAGACCATGAAGAAGATATTCCTGAGCCACCCTCTCCCATTCAAGTGGAAGATGGGGAGTTTACTCCTACCTATGATCCTTCACCTGATATGACTAAGTTAGGTCCTGTAATTTCTAAGATAGGTACTTTTCATGATAGACCTACCTACTCTAGTGTTGATCCCCCATTGACGCATCGCCGGTATGGCATGCCGGAAGACGAGACTTATTATGAGCTCGCGAGCACTAGTTATGGTAGTTATGGTATGTTTGGTATGCCCACACACGATTTGGAATTTCATGTCGAATCAGAGTTTGAGACTAACACTACGCCTGGGGGCACTCCTATTCCTTACCATGCAGGGAGGTTTGGGAGCACAAGTCACATTGCACCTTCCATCCCTGCGGTGGAAGCTACATCACATATTCCTACTAGGCCTAGGGTTAGTGATCCTATTAGGATACCAGATCCAAGACGAGTGACTATCGGGAACATCACGTACATAATTTCACAGATCCCTTCGTCCTTGGTTCCTTGTTCTTCGAATGTTGTTCCTCCAACTCATTCACGTGGTCCTTCGGGCTGGAATGTTGCTACGAGTCATGTCTGTACTGCTGTTACTCGACCAGTTGTGTCTCAGGTTCAAGTACCACCCGTTGTTTTGGGAGGTCATGTTCATACTTCTAGAGGTCATGTTACTACTTCTTGATCATATATTCCTACTTCTGGAGTGTATATTCCTACTTTTGGAGCGTATATTCCTACTTACGGAGTGTCTCGTGGGACATCTCATGGGATGACTTACATACCTTATTATGGGATGTAGTATGGACAGGGTAAATCACCTTATGGGTATGGGTATCAAAAACCCACTTACTCTCCTAATTATGGATTTGTAGCCCCACATAGTCAAGGTACACAACATTATGGTGCTTCCATGCCACCGTACACGGGTCAAATGGGAGGAGGGCACTATGGTCAAGGCCATGGTGGTTACGATAATTAGACCTATGTGAATCAAGACTATCAGGGAGAGGTGCACCGACCCGCTCATCCTAGGCTCCCTTTCCTCACAATGCTAAACATTCCTAACTTGTTGATATTGAAGAATGATCCTGTATCTCATGACCCGACTTGGCCAGCTGTCCCTACTAAGCCTCCCTCGGACATACCCAAATTCGAGGGAAAAATTGGAGAGGATCCGAGCGAACATGTTACAACATTTCACCTATGGTGCTCTTCAAACTCCTTACATGAAGATTCGATCCATTTAAGGCTGTTTCAACGCACCCTTACAGGGCCTGTCGCGAAATGGTATATAGAGTTACCTGGGGGGGCATTCACTTTGTTCGATGACCTAGCAATGAATTTTATTAACCACTTCCAGCTAACAGTGCGTTATGACGTTGGTATAGAACTCTTGTTGACATTTCGACAGGATAAAACCACACATATCTCGGACCATATCCAAGAGTGGCATAGACGGAAGAGGTTGATTAAAGCCTTTATACCATGGGAATTCCTCCTCGAATGGTTCCTTAAGTCGTTATTGCCTTATATAGCAAAGGATGTTTCTACATCCAGAGTGCAAAATGAGGAACAAGCCATTTTTAGGGCCCAAGAACTGGATTTGATTTATGCTCAATCCGGTTTGTTATATGAGATCATTCCCAATGCTCCGCGTTCTAGTTTCAACCCCAAAGTTAAACCTGGACCACATGCCAATGGCATTGTTGGTTGTGTGAGTGCTAAACCTATGGATTCAGTTGTGAAATAGGTCAGTCAATTGTCAATTAACCAATCCTCTTTGGGACAAGCCATGGCTTCATCTCAACCCACCCAAATAGTGAGTGTGCTTTCGGTGCAATCGTCGGACCAAAAGGGTAACCAACAACCCGAAAGGAATAAAAAGAAGGGTAAGAACAATCATAAGGGTGGGAATAGGAATGAAAATCCTAATACTAATGACAATAACACTTGAAATGCTGGGGGGGTTAAGCAATATAAATGTAAGGTTAAGTTTCCTTGCAAGTTGTGTAAGGATGATCACCTCACTTACTTGTGTCCTCGTATCAATGAAGCCTCAAGATTCTTAGCGCAGGGCCCAGATGTGCTAACCAACCCTTTACCTCACAATCAAAACATAAACTCAAGGACCCATGATCAATCTGGTGGTGATAAATATCTGCTAGAGGGTAGTGGTCATGGTTTCATTAACATGGTGCGTGCTACGAAGGTTGTGACCCATGCGAAGGACTATGGTTCATCACAACCCAACCAAGGAAAGGAACCTGATCCACCAGGGAATCCTTTGCATATTGAAAAAACTGTGGATAAACTTGAAGTTTCACCTCACATTCCTAAGGGAGTCCTTAACCGTTCGGGGTGCAATCCTAATGCCCGAGCCGCCCAGCACTATTCTGTTGTCGAGGAATTGGGCCACACTCCTTGTATGATGTCTGCACTAGAAGTAATTCAGAGTTGTCCTTCACAAAGGAAGGATTTGGTTTCTACCCTTGGTGTGAATGATGATAATTATTCCTCTGTGATTAAATTTGAAACTGCAGGACTTCAGCCTCTCTTGCCTTACTATGTGTCTCTTTTGATTCATGTAGAACGTCTTAACATGACTGTCAAGTGCATTGTGATTGATGAAGGCACTGCTGCTTCTGTGATGTCTTTATTATGTTGGAAGGCTTTAGGTTCCCCTGAGTTGTCTAAATATAGTACCATGTTGACCGCATTTGATGGGAGATCATTTAGGCCACACTGGATCCTTCCTTCCCTTAAGGTCCATTTGGGAGGAAAGACCGTTGCGATAGAGGTTGAGGTGGTTGATGCACCCCTTGACTATAATCTGTTACTGGGTGGGAATTGGATGTACAATATGCAGGCCGTATCTTCTTCACTATTTCGTGTTGTATGCTTTCCATGTCATGGGAAGATAGTTACGATTGATCAAACATCATTCAAGAATTTGTTGGTTACCGCATCTTTGGGAGCTTTGATCCTGATTGTTCAGCACTCTCAGTTGGCAACTAGGAGTGTGGGTGTGGGCATGTATCCATCCCTTATGGGAAGCTTTATTTGTCCTACATCTGTCCTTATGATAGGTTCTAGTTTCGGTGAGGCTTCGACATATGTGACATCCGTGTCTTTTCGCATGATTCATATGGAAGATCCTTGGATTCTTCCCACACCGAATACTTCGAGTAATCCCATCGTGACGGACGTGTCATTGCCTGCAACTATGGTAGCTTATCAAGCTAATATTGGATGTGTTGCAGAGCCTAGTCCTTCCTCTTCACGGATGAAGGAGGAGGACCCATATGTGCTGCCTACATGGGAAGTTCAGTATTCTCATGTGCATGACTGCCTTGATAGTGTTTTTCCTTCAGACGAAGCGATTATTGAGGCCATGTTAGGGGTTGAGCCACCTTGGGAAGAGTTGCATCATAGATCTTATTTTCTTCCTGAGCTTGACCACTTGGAGCATGAGGACTTTAGGGAGGTTCTTAGTGAGAGAATTGGTAGTCCCATGGTTCCATTAAGCTCTCCTAGTCTGATGGTTGATGCAAACATGGTGAATATATCTCCTACCATTCCTATCAATATCTCTCACGATCCTGGTAGGATTGAGAATGTCTATATTGGGGAAGAATGTTCCCATGCTGAGATTCAAGAATACACTGAGCTGTTTAAATAATTTCATGATATCTTTGCTTGGTCTTACGATGAAATGCCAGGTATCGACCCTCGCATTGTTGAACATGAGATTAAAACTTATCCCAATGCTAATCCTGTTCGACAATGCTTGCATGCAGTGAATCCTAGGAAAGCACCCACAATTAAGGCAGAGATAGAGAAACTATTGAAATCCGGTTTTATCTATCTCGTTCCCTTGACAGAGTGGGTTTGAAATCATGTTCCGGTAGATAAGAAGCAGGGAGCGATCTGTATATGCATTGATTTCTGTGACTTGAATCATGCCTATCCTAAAGATAATTTCCCCACACCATTTATAGATCAAATCTTGGATGAGTGTGTGAGTAGCGAGGTATTTTATTTTATGGACGGATTTTTCGGATACAATCAGATACAAATTAAACCTGAGGACCAACATAAGAATGCATTTATTTATCCTTGGGGAACCTTTGCATATCGAAAAATGCCTTTTGGCCTTAAGAACGCTGGAGCCACTTTTCAGCGAGCTATGACCTTGATCTTCCATGATCTCAAATCGATTATCAAATTATTTTTGGATGAACTTGCTGCTCATTCTCATATGAGAATGCGTCATTCCTATCATTTGAGATTAGTATTCGAAAGGTTCCGCCATTATTTGGTCAGGTTAAATCCTCACAAGTGCATATTTTGTGTGAATTCTGGACGCTTATTAGGGTTCATTGTTTCCAAGGAGGGTATAAGAGTCGACCCTTTGAAGGTTGAGGCAATACATCAGTTGTCTCCCCCTAGGAACATTAGACATCTTCAATATTTGCAAGGAATGGCAAACTTCTTAAAGAGATTCATTGTCAACTTTGCCAATTTGACTAGAGGCTTTATGCATCTATTGAAAAAGGACACCACCTTTTGTTTGGATGAACGAGCCCAGGAGTCCTTTGATGCACTTAAGCAAGCCTTAGCATCGGCCTCGGTGATTAGTCCCCCATACTATAGCCATGATTTTCTACTTTATGTGGCCGTGTCCATGGAGACGATTGGTATGGTTTTGGTTCAAGAGGATGAGGAGCTCCAACAGCATGTCATATACTATCTGAGATGGAATCTTATTAACGTAGAGATCCATTATTCCCATGTTGAGAAGCTTGCCTTAGCTACCGTACATGCGGTTCAATGGTTGAGACATTATAGTCTCCTTTGCAATACCTTGGTTGTAGCCCATGTCAATCCGTTTCAATTCGTACTCACTCGAAGGATGATTGGGGGAAAGTATAATAAATGGATTGTCATATTGCATAAATTTGACCTCGAGTTTATTTCAGTAAAATCGAATAAATCATTAATTTTTGCAGAGCTTATATCGGATTTGCCAAGAGAAGCTGAGGAGATGGTTTGTGAAGATATGTTTATTGATGAGCACAACTTCTTAATCTCAACTTTGGACCCATGGTATGGGGATATTATTATATATTTATAAACATTGAAGGTCCCCACTCACCTATCATGGGATGAACAACAACAATTACGTCACATATCCAAGAATTATCTCATAGTGGATAATACCTTGTACCGTCGTGGGGTAGATTCAATTTTACGTCGTTGTCTAACTCATGAGGAGGTTGAGCTTGTGCTGAATGATTACCAGGGAGGGGCATGTGGTGGTCATTTATCCAGGATTTCTACAACCCAAAAAATCTTGAGAGCTGGTTATTTCTGGCCATCGATCTTTAAATATTGTGTAGATGCAGTCAAGAAGTACCACCCTTGCCAGGTGTTTGCACGGAATATGCACTCGCGACCTGCCCCATTACATCCCATCATCACCACCGGTCCCTTCACTAAGTGGGGGCTTGATTTTATGGATTGCAACCCAGCTTCAGTTGGGGAGCATCATCATATCATAGTGGCTGTGGACTACTTCACGAAATGGGCTGAGGCCATGCCTACAGTTAAATATGACAATGAGACAGCCGTGCACTTCATATTCAACCAAATTATTACTCAGTTCAGTATTCTGGAGGAGCTTGTCACTGACCATGGCTCACACTTTCATAATTGTATGATGGAATAGTTGGCATCAAAGTTAGGATATAAGCAGGAGCATTCCTCCTCTTATTACAGGTAGAAGCAGTGAACAAATCACTCAAATCCATTCTCCAATGAACCATCGCACAAAGAAAGACTAATTGGAACATTATGTTATATCCTGCTTTGTGTCCTTATAGAACCGCTATTAAGACTGCCACAGGTTTTTCTCCATATCAGCTTGTACATGGAGTGGAGTCGATATTGCCGGTTGAGTGTGAGATTCCTTCTTTGAAGCTAGCCATAGAGCTCTTACCAGACACTTCCCCATTGGAGGAGCATTTGGTCCACCTAGAGAAACTTGATGAGCAGCGCCAAGAGGCCTTGGTGGCTCTAGAAGTAAATAAGTGTCGTGTTAAGGTCCAGTACAATAAGTTTGTCCGTCCAAGGAGGTTTAGTGAGGGATACTTGGTTCTTTTGTGGGATCAACCGAAAGAACCCTTGGGGGCAGGAAAGTTTAACCCCATGTGGCGTGGTCCTTACATCGTTAAACGTGTGTTAGAGAAGGGTGCTTATGAGTTAGTGGATTATGAGGGAACGACCTTGGTGGAGCCTAGAAATGGACTCTATCTCAAAAAGTACTATGCATGATTTTCAGCCAAGGCTAGTTATTGTATATTATTGTATAGTTTTACATAGATAGGTCTTTTTCTTATGGTGATCAGGTTTGTGATTAGTTTTCATTTCTTTTGGCAAATGTCAATGGAATCTTCCACCTTCATAGGATTCACGGATGGTGCGAGCCGTCACACTCAACACTCAACTTCTACTGCTTGGGTGATTTATACTCCTATGGGTCAGGTATTGTCTTCACGAAGCGTATGTTTACGGCCCTCTTCAAACAATGTTGCTGAGTATAGTGCCGTTATTGAGCTTCTACGGGATTCCATTTCACATGGTGTTCTCTCTCTTGAGGTACGACTTGATTCAGAGTTAGTAGTGTCACAGCTTAATGGTTTGTACCATGTTAGAGATTCAACATTATTAAGAATATTCTTAGATGTGAGATTGTTAGAACGACAATTTGACAATATAACATACATACATGTTCCAAGAATTAATAATCAAGTTGTTGACTCATATGCTAACTACATGTTAGATTGGAATTTGTTTCATACACAATAAGCTCATCACAAACATAAATTTTTACACATGCAAATAAATAAATTGATCATCATAAATTTTTTTATAAACATCCAAAATGTGGTAATACATAGTGTCATAATACAAAACTGGGGCTCTCGAGCCACCAAAATATAATACACACTAGTACAAAATATATCACTCCCAGGTATCTAAGCTTGTGGAGGAGGAGGGGGGTTGTGATCATGGAATGTCACCACAGCTCTAGCTAGCCGTCGAAATAGCCACACCCATGCTCGTGGTACACTCACCACTTGGCGCTGCATGGCCTCAGGCAAGTCCTCAACTTGTGCCATGGGTACTCTGTGTGTCAGTCTCATGAAGTTGGCATGAATGCTTTGGAGCATCCACTCCGCATCCACACCCATGATGTCTTCTCCTCTTCCCCTCCGTCTATGATGAGGGAAGCCTTCAGGACGCCATGGTCCCACATCTGCATGCATATGGTAGATGTCACTATGTATTATCACCCAAAAACATGTCTTTTGATTCCACATAATAAAAAAACACAAAAAAAAAATTAAATAACTCAAAAATTTTAAAAAGAGGGTCGAGATTCGTTACCAATGTCACCATATGTCGATCCTGGTGGTAGCGGCATGTCTGGGTCTCCCCGAAAATATATCCCCGCATAGGGGTAGTCATCTATGGAAACTATCTGTCATCATCACCATGGAAAGAAATCAGCTAGATAGGGGTTGGACACCCTACCTCCACCTAGTCTACGCATCGCATCCGCCCAACGCCGTTGGGCCGGATCTCGAACCTCATGTAGAGGAACTTCAACTCTAGGGCTCAATCCTGGAACATGCTTGAAGAAGAACATGCTCAGTATGCTACTGAAACTGATGTTTTGTACCCTACCCATCTTCCAGTCGTTGAGCTGTTGTTTCATGTTGCTCAACGATGTTGTACTCCAGTCATAAACTGTGGGCCTCATGCACTCCACGGCATAGAAAATCAATGGCCGTGAGGCCTAGTGGAGTGAGGCTATCCCCACTATCTTGCACACTATCAGTAGAATGGCCTTTAGGCCTAGCACCTGTATGGAGTTAGTTGGGATCTGACTCCCCACCTTCTCCATGTCTGGGTAGCAGCACACCGCAATGTACTCATCTATAGTCAGGCCACCTCCGGGCCCACGAGATCATAGGTTCACCACTTCCCCCCCGTTGAGAAAGTCCAGTAATAAAGTATATGTCCTCCACTTCTATGGTGAGGGACATCCCTTCTATTTGGAACGAATCTAAGTCTGGATCCTAGTAGTCTACTAGCATCTACAACAGTCTTGGTTTGGCCCGTATACCACCAAGACACCAAAACTTGTAGAGCTTGCATCACCACAAATCTTGTTGAGCCATTAGATCTTCCCTTACTGCCCCTTCTACATCACCCTGCTCACGTTTTCTCCATTCTATAACAATCCTGCACATAAAATTTGAGTTTGATCCATTAGAATACTTAAAAATCATTGAGCACGACCACATACATGAATGTTTGCAAAACAGCCACATATGTACGTGACTTTGAGGGCATTTTTCGTGTATATCCAGCCCTATATGTGGAAAAACCCTCGATTTCTGCATGGGCCAAGGCGCGCATTTAAGATGGGCCTAGAATCCTAAATACACCATGGAAATTGATAAAATTTGCATCAAAATGAAAGAGTAGAGCATGGGTAAGTACCTGGAAAAAATGGTAGTGGATTCCGCCGAATGGATCTCCTGGAATTCGCTATTGAAGATCTAAGCTCAATTGGGTAAAAATTTCAAATGTTATATAATGTTTTGAATTTTTTACTATTTATAGAAATTTTTCAAATTTTTGAAAATTTTTACCCCCTTTTCTATAGTTTGGACCGTTTCTAATCCTTTTGGACCGTTTTTGGACTAATTTATGACGTAGAAGACCTTTTTGAGCACCATTTCAACCATTGCTTTGACTTGTTCCTGCCCGTTATAGGTATGATGTTTAAACTGGCATATAGGTTAGGATCACCTCCGATTGCATTTTGCATGACCTTATGACCATTTCATTATAGCCTTAGGTACGAACCCATTCTATTATGTCATGGAACCTTATTGTTGTTTTAGAAGTGGCATTATGTGAATGGTAGAGTTTGACCTTACATGGGTGTCCTAGTTAGTGCCTTATTTGCATTTGGTGCCCATGCCGACATTTTGTCCCTTAGGGTGTGGGAGTCCGTTGTATAGTATTGCCATGACATTTTGCAAGAGCCTCATACTCCTCTTGATCTTTTGCTAGCCTATTTCCCTCAGGACTCCCTTATTTCAAGTAGTAATTGCATTATCATGAGCTTTTCCTACCTTATTGAGCCTTACGCCGGCTTTCCTGACATTGTGTTTCGGCCATATTGCCCGAGCTTGTCTCATGTCTAGCCATGCAGGGCCGTTTGATATATCCTTTGTAGCTTGATTCCCTATTTTTACCAGGAGGGGAATTTCCCCTGAGTGTCGCTATCCTACACATGTATCCTTGCATTGAGCGTAGGTATGTTCCACTGCTTGGAACTAGTTTTTTTTCCCATTATGACACTCGTCTCCTCCTAGTATGTAACTATAAAGCAGTTTTATTCTTTTTCAAGCTTTTTAAATATTTGAAAAAGTCCAAAAAAAATTTAAAAACCAAAAAGCCGGACAAGGAAAGATGTTATCTTTGGTATCTATCGAGTCATGTAGCCTTCAAACAGAGCACTGTATATCACATCTGCTAGTTGGGTTTATAGTTTGACTTTAGGAGCTATACTCATTTATCTGAGTTTATTTCCACCGACTAGTTAAGCTTTCAGTCCCCATGGAGCCTCTGTAGATGCCTCCTATGTCACAGAGATGTCCTAGTTTTGTATATCGAGTATATGTGGCCTTTATTCAGTCACCATTCTCCGTTATGCTCTTGTTCGAAGGAAGTTGAAACCTGAGTCAGCCATTCCTCAGTTATCTTGACTTTGCATGTCGGCCATTCCCAGTACAGTTACCAGTTCGTGCACCTTATGATCGAGTCCTTCCACATTATACAACTTTGCTGAGTACCTTGTGTTGGATGATGGGGGATGCCTTAATGCCCTCCTTCCAACAGATTTCATCCCATCAACTTGAGATCATTTATTCTAGGATTGAAATCTAGAGTCATTTTTGAGTGCCTTGAGACTTGCAGTCATCAATGGCAGGTTCCCTCGCCATCAACAGTTTTTGGGAATACATCAATGTCCCTTGATCGATGGATCCTCTCAAGTGTTCAAACTCAACACACCTATTCACACATGTTAGTTTGCACTCTAGTACCTTGATTCCCATTATCATTATCAATGGGTGATGTTGATGTAATTGTAACTTCAGAATGTATTCACTTGTATTTCTTATCTATTGTAACCCGATGTTTATTTCGGGATGTTATCATGTTATGTCACACCTCGATGTTCCAATCGAGAGAATCAATAATGTAAACAAGTCATGTCAAGTCATAGTGGATAACCCTCCGATTTTCTAAGGGTTAGAGTCCCCACAGTTCTGGGGCACTAGGGTTATTAGACTCTCCAAGTAGAGGTTGGCCCTAGTAGGGTTTTAGTCATGTTGGGATTAGTATAAATAGAGAGCTGGACTCTCTATTTAGAACACATCACTCACACACTCAAGTGTAGCACATAGTTGAGGAAGGAGAAGACACTGGGGCTAGATAAGAAGAATATTACTGCTGTCGGGACCGCATCTTACTGTTTTGGGGTTTTACCTTTTGTGCTCATTCTATCTCTAAGGAAGTTGCAGGGTTTTCTCCATTTATGGTTTCCTTGATGAAAAATACTGTGTTCATTGTCTCTTGTGTTTGATTGCTGTACTTTTTGTTCTCTCTGTAAAGATCCTAACATAATGCTAGCTTGAATGTTGAAAAACTAACATGGTATCAAAGCTAACCTAAGAAGAAGACACTGTGCAGCTATGGGAACTAGGGATTCCTACTTTGTGGATATCTATCCACATATTTTCAGCAAAAGTAAGGTGGAATAACTCTCCTCCTTAGGGAGCATCTTTCTGTTGAAGCAGAATCCAATTCTGAGGTTATTTAGTTTTGGACCTGTCACTACTGCCGAAAATTAGGGCTTTTCATAGAAGACGAATTTTTCAGTGAGCTCGGGCCTGGATTGATATCCTCCCCAAAATTGAAGTTAGGGATAAATTTCAAGGCATTTGGGTGGACAAAACTCTGGAAAAGCAAAACCCTAATTTTCTTATAAACCATCTCTACAGGATTTTAGCTCAAGTTTAAGATCCGACATCTTGACCCTGGTAAGATCTAAAATCTTTTGTATTTCCATTTGAGGTTCTCAGTTAAGATGTCTCATCATACCAAGCTTGATTAAAAGCTTGAGGGAGATGATAATTTCTGAGCTTGGAAGTATAGGATCTCCCTGGTCCTGGAAGAGAATGAGTTGGACTCCTAGATCCATGAGGAGGTTCCAGTTCCAGAGGGAGATGAGGCTAAGGCCTTGCATAAGAAGAAGTTGGTTATAGCAAAGAGAATCATTGCTGATTCTATCAAGGACCATCTCATGCCACAGGTATCCTCCCTAAAGACACCTAAAGCTATGTTTGATGCCCTAACCAAATTTTTTGAAGGGAAGAACATAAACCGGAAGATGACTTTGAGAAACCAACTGAAGAATGTGAAGATTCAGAATGCAGAAACAATCCATTCTTACTTCACAAGAGTTTCTCAAATCAAGGAACAACTAGAAGTTGTTGATGAAGAAGTGGAAAATGCAGAGATTGTGATGACCACCTTGAATGGACTTCCTAGGTCATGGGATTCTTTCATCCAAGGAATCTGTGCTAGAAAGAAGTTAGTCAAATTCAGCAGACTATGGGAAGAGTGCTCTCAAGAATATGCTCAGATAGCAGCTCGAGAAGAAAATATGGGAAGTGAAGATCAAGCTCTCACGGTACACTCCAAATCATATTCCAAGTCAACCAAAAGAAGATCTCATAGCTCCAGAGGTAAGCACTCTCACAAAGATAACACTAGAAAATATTTATCTAGGATCATATGTTATACATGTGATGAAGCAGGACACTATGCAAGGAATTGTCCTAAGAAACAGAAACTGATGAAGAGGAGCAACAAAAGAAGACATCATGCTCATGATGCAGAGAATGATGAACTATCCAAGAAGAGATTCGGATATGAAAGTGAAGATTCTTCAAGCGAGGATGAATATGTTCTGATCTCCGCTCTCACACGTAAAATTACTCATGGAATTGATGATTGGCTTATAGACAGTGGGGCTTCCAAACATATGACTAGATTCAAGAAATGCTTTGTGAGACTGTTAGAACATGAATCACCTCACAAGGTGAAGCTAGGAGATGACTACCAATATCCAATAAAAGGTAGTGGGGAATATTCCTATAAGCTAGAATCTGGAAAGCCTCTAACAATGAAAGAAGTATTGTTTGTGCCAGGACTCAAGAAGAACCTTCTCTCCATATCAGCATTAGATGCAAAAGGAATGTGGGTTGCATTCATAGATGGTCAAGTCATCATGTGGCCAAAAGGAATGACTATCGATGATGTGGTAGTGATTGGAGAACAAGAAGGAGGTTTGTACAAATTGAAGGGCCATCCAGAACAAGCCTTGGTCCATGACATAGTAGAGCCAAGTGAACTTTGGCATAGAAGGCTTGCACATGTGCATTACAGAGAACTACCTATTGCAAGCAAAGTTGTTATAGGTCTTCCAGAAATCCAAGAAAAACATGATGGGGTCTGCAAAGGATGTGTGAAAGGAAAGAATAAAAAGAAAACATTTCCAAGTAGTGAAAGCAAAGTGAAAGGAATTCTAGAAATCATCCACTGCAATGTATGTGGTTCTATGTCATCAAACTCTCTAAGCGGGTATGCATATTATGTTTCTTTTATTGATGACTTTTCTAGGAAGACATGGGTTTACTTAATGAAGAACAAAGATGAAGTATTCAATAAATTCAAGGAATTCAAAACCTTGATTGAGAACCATACTGAAAAGAAGATCAAGACCTTTCGATCGGATAATGGCGGAGAATTCACTTCAAATGAATTCAAAGAATTATGCAAAGAATCATGGATTAAGAGGGAGTTGTCCACTCCTTATAATTCACAACAGAATGGGATTGTGGAATGAAAGAATAGAACTATCATGGAAGCTACAAGAGCAATGCTTCATATTCAAGATCTTCCTATGCATCTTTGGGTGGAAGCTGCTAGAATAGAGGTGTATGTACAGAACCGTACTCCACATAGAGTACTCGAAAACAAGACTCCTGAAGAAGTCTTCTCTGGCAAGAAACCAGAAGCCATCCATCTTAGAATATTCGGTTGTCCTATGTACATACACATCCCAAGAGAGAAGAGAACAAAATTGGATCCTTCAGGAAAGAATGGAATATTTGTGGGGTACTCTGAAAGCTCGAAGGCTTACAAAATATATTTCCTAGGATACAAGAAGATTGACATCAGCGAGGATGTGACATTTGATGAAGACACATCTTACAATAAATCTAGAAAAAGACCTACTGAAGAATCTGAAGAAGTAGAAGCAGAAACACCCAGAATTCATGATACAACCATGAACAAAGAAGCTCAAGAAGAAGATTTAGAATTTGAAGAACCACAAAGAACTATAGATATACCTTTGGAGAAGAATCCTGATAAGAGGAAACCTACTTGGGTATGAGAAATTATCCAAGGTGTGGAAAGATATGGAGCTCCAGAAGAGAATCATAGAGAAAGAAAGAGGACCAAATTCTGCTCCAGGTATGTAGCTTTACTATGTGATTTCATTGATAAAGAACCTTCCAATTATGAAGAAGCAGCAGAATGGAAAGAATGGAAGGATACTATGATCGAAGAATACCAATCGATCATGAAGAATGATGTTTGGGATGGTGTCCCAGGACCAGATGGGATGTCAGTTGTAACTTCCAAATGGATCTACAAGATCAAACATGCTGCAAATGGTAGCATTGAAAAATACAAGGCAAGATTTGTGGCTCGGGGTTTCTCCCAAAAGGAAGGAATAGACTATGAAGAAACCTTTGCACCTGTAGCTAGATACACTTCCATTAGATCAGTACTTTCTCTGGCTATAGTGATGAAATGGAAGATACACCAGATGGATGTCAAGACTGCTTTCTTGAATGGTGTAGTAGAAGAGGAAGTGTATGTAGAACAACCACTCGGTTTTGAGACACATGACAGGGAGTCTCATGTATGCAGATTGAAGAAATCCCTGTACGGTTTGAAATAGGCACCCAGGACCTAGTACAGTAGAATTGATAGCTTTCTATCCAGTTTGGGCTTTACAAAGAGTAAAGCAGATTCCAACCTTTACTACAAGGTTGAAGATGGCAACCCAGTGATGCTTCTACTATATGTTGATGATCTATTTGTAACAGGTATGGATGGGTTGATTGCTGATACAAAGAGAAAGCTTGCTGCCGAGTTTGAGCTGAAGGACTTGGGTATGATGCATTATTTTCTAGGTATGGAGGTGTGGCAGAGTGCGGATGGAATCTTCCTTGGACAAGAGAAGTATGCAGTAGAGATCCTGAAGAGGTTTGGGATGATGGATTGCAAGACTATGGTCACACATATGGCATCGAACCTAAAGCTATTGAATGATGCTTCATCAGAGTCGGTTGATGCTACGATGTATCATCAGATGATTGGGTCATTGATGTAACTGACGAACATGAGACTAGACATTTGCTTTGCTGTGAACACCTTGAGCTAGTTCTTGACAGATCCAAGAAATGTTCACTTGATTGCTGCAAAGCATATTCTGAGGTACCTGAGGGGTACAATTGATTATGGGATCAAGTAAGATGTGAATCAAAGGATTAACCTAGAGGGTTATGTTGATTCAAATTGGGTAGGCAGTGCCATCGATAGGAAGAGCACTTCAGGGTGTTGCTTCAGTATGGGATCAGGTGTGATCTCTTGGTTTAGTAGGAAGCAATCTTATGTGGTACTAAGTACAGCTGAAGCAGAGTATGTCATAGCTTGTTTAGCTAGTTGTGAGGCAGTATGGCTATGGAAGCTATTGTCTAATTTATTTGATCTCTAGATGGATGCTACTTGTATACATTGTCACAACCAGAGTTGTGTGAAGTTGTCAGAGAATCCAGTGTTCCATGACAAGTTGAAGCACATCAAGATCAAGTATCACTATATCAGGGATATGGTGCAGAGAGGAGCAGTGAAGCTCTAGTATGTTGTGAAAGAGGAACATATGTTAGAATAATCAACCCATATTTAGCTACCTTAGACATTAATTAATCCAATTTTTGTCTTATTTGCCTAGGTTCCATATTCCTCCTTATGCAAGTTGTCCTCCACACATCCATAGTGGTCAAACTTGCTAAATTTGGGTCATGGAGTGCTTGGGAAACCTCTTGGAATCAAATCTACTTTATTTCTGGCCTCCCGAGTGCATGTCTACTTTTTCTTCTTTATTGCCTGCTTTGCCTGAGTTTTAAGGCAATTGGGAAAGTTTGACTAGGTGAAGTTAACTTGTTTTTTGTCCTCAACATCCTCCAATCTTTTCTCCTATGAAAATCATGTATGAGTTTTCCTTCCACCACCTATTAGCTTTCCTAATTGATTTTTCCAATTCGTGAGCTCCTAGACAGTTTTGGAAACTGCTTTATGCACCTATGGGGGATTTGCTTAGATTTAGTAAGCCTGCTTTTGACTAAATTCGAATGGCATATTCATGCATTCGAATCTCTCATGTAATTATTTATTGTGTCAGCCTATGAATTCACAGGGTTGTCTATTGTACACTTATTCAATACAGATTAGTGTTCTACTCCATTATTCAGTCTCCTTTGTGAGTAATTTGCATGTGTAATTGGAAATTGTTGTGAGTGTAATTGTTCTAACACCTGGGTTCAATTTCCACATGGTATTAAAGCCTTTGTATATCGATTTCTCTCCTTCCAATTTGTTTTGCAGGTTCGACATCATTGACTGGGAGCATTCTGCTGACTAACGGGACAATTTCTGAGCTATGGATCAATCTCAGAAGATCATCTTGACTCCATTTAAATTATTTGAATGGAAAGCAGAGATGGAGATACTGTTGAGAGTGAAATGCCTCTACAGAGTGACTATGGCAATAGACGTAGAGCCCAGTGCAGCTGTAGAGAAGATTAAATGACACAACAAGAGGGATGAGGCCTATGGTCTCCCGTGTCTGAGTATATCCAGAGACCTCCTTTTCCATCTTGATGGATTGACATCACCGAATGAATTATGGGAGAATATTGTTGATATTTTTGGAAATACACATGAGATGAGGTGACATCAAATTGAAAATGAATTGATCTCCCTAAGTCCAAATAGCTTTGAATCCCTGCAACTCTATTTTTCCAAGTTCAAAGCACTTGTTTTGCAGCTAAAATAATGTGGGATCGAAAAGAAGGATGATCAGCTATTCTTGGCCATAATATTGAAGCTTGGACCTGAATATTCAGTGTTTGTTTCGACCTTCTATGCCACAAAGTTGACAGCTCGAGCCTGGAAAATTCCTAGCCTTGCAGATTTCATGGAATCTCTCACACAAGAACAAGATAAATTGGTGATGATGGGCACCATCAAACCATCCAAATACCAAGCTCTGGTTACTAGAGATTTGAGGGTGGATTCAAAAAGCAAGAAGAAAGCTAAAAATCCACCTAAGCAAAAGAGAGACAAGAACAAGTCTCCAGAGGAGCCTCAAGGTTCCAAGAATAACTACTAGAAGAAGAAGAACAAAGGAGAAATGAGCAAGTGTGCATACTGCAGTAAGGGAAATCATTCTAAAATCTCCTGCATGAAGAAGCAAATTGACATGCTGACCCAACTCCTAGAGAAGAATGGCATCTCCCTTCCAGACAGCTCAAAGAAGAGGGAAGGAGGATCAAATTCAGAAGATAGAGAAAACGTTCATGCATTGGTTGCTGGCACATCAAGCTCACCTAGTTTCATCATTGATTCTAGAGCTTCAAGACATATGGTTTCAACCAAGGAGGCATTCACCTCACTTGACATGTTGAAAGTTCCACCAATAGTACTAGGAGATGACTCTCTCACTGAAATTTTGGGAAAAGGGAGGATTGATCTTGACCATGGTAAGTTCAACAATGTGTTGTATGTTCTAGGTCTTGCCTCTAACCTCTTATCAGTGTATCAGATGACCCACACAGGGTCTCCAAAGAAGGTCATATTCTCCCCTGATGAAGTTGAGATCACAGAGATCTCAAGTGGTAAAGTCATTGCAAAAGGAGTTGCAAATCACACTTCGAAGGTATACATGTTCTCACACTTCCTACCCTACTCAAACCCCTCTGCTCTTCTGATTCATGCTAATGAGGCAAGCAAGCTTTGGCATGAAATATTTGGCCACCTAAATTACAAGTATCTTTCTGATCTTAGTGAAAAATAAATGGTCATAGGGTTACCAAAGATTAAGTTTTCCAAAGGAGTCTGTCAAGGTTGCATCCTAGGAAAACACCCAGAGCATAAATTTGAGAGAGCTAGTCATGAGAGAACCTCTGCACCTCTTGAGTTCATCCACAGTGATGTTGCTGGCCCATTTCCTCATATGTCAATGAGTCAGGCCAAATATGCATTGACATTCATAGATGATTTTTCCAGGTATTGCTGGGTTTACTTCCTGAAACACAAGTTTGAAGTTTTTGGCCTCTTCAAAGTCTTTAAGGCTTTGGTTGAAAACCAGTCTGGGAGGAAACTCAAGGTCCTCAGATCTGAAAATGGTGGTGAGTATGTCAAGTCCAAGTTTATTCAATATTGTGCAGATGTAGGTATTCATATGTAGCATTCTATCCCTTACACACCACAGCAGAATGGTGTTGCTGAGAGGAAGAACAGATCACTGAAAGAGATGGCAACCTGCATGATGGAGGCTAAGACTTTGCCACCAAAGTACTGGGCTGAAGCTATAAAATATGTAGCCTATATCTAGAATAGGGTGCCTCATAAATAGTTTTATGGTATGACTCCTTCCAAAGCATGGAGTGGGCACAAGCCATATGTGACCCATTTCAGGATTTTTGGCTCAAGGGCTTGGGCTAGAATTCCAACAGAAAAGAGGAAGGATTTGCAGCCCCAAAGCCAAGAGTGTCTATTTTTTGGGTACTCTAAAGATTCAAAAGGGTATAATCTGATAAATTTGATCACAAACAAAGCCTTCATTGAAAGATGTGTTCAGTTTCAAGAAGAACGCCTAGCAGCAGTGGAAGTTGGAGAATCCTCTTCACCACCAGAACCTTTGAATGTAAGTGAAGAGATAGTTGAACATGCTGATTCTGATATGTATGATAATGATGATTTGATTGCATATCCTAATATTCCTACAAGACCAAAATGGGCAGCCAAGACCATTCATGCAGCTGGAGAACTAGCTGGAAATCCTAATGATCCTAGGAGGACTAGATCTCAGTTTGGGAGTGCTCTGTGCATGAAAGATCCTATGTTTGCAGAGAAATGCTATTTGATGGTTGAATCAGACCCATATAAATTTGAATATGCAGAAAATGATCCAAGATGGCAAGCATCCATGAAAGAAGAGTTCAGCTCACTCCAGAAGAGAAACACTTGGGAGCTGGTTGATCTTCCCCCAGGGAGGAAGCTAGTTCAATGTAAGTGGGTGTACAAAACCAAATTTGATGCTCATGGTTCACCTTTGAATTAAATTCCATATTGGTAGCCAAGGGATACTCACAAGTACATGGAATAGACTACAATGAGACCTTTTCACCAGTGGCAAAGATGGACTCCATCAGGCTAGCCTTAGCCATTGCAGCTTCAAAGCAATGGGAAGTACATCACATGGATGTGAAGTTTGATTTCCTGAATGGAGATATCACTGAAGAGATATAAATGCAGCAGCCTCAAGGATTTTCTACTAACCCATCTCTTGTGTGCAGGCTAAAGAAGTCATTGTATGGGCTTAAGCAAGCCCCCAGGGCTTGGTATGCCAAGATTGATAGCTTTCTGCTATCACTGAATTTTGTTTGATGCAAGTCAGATCCAAATGTCTATTTGAAGCTGATTCATGGTTAATTAATGATAATTTTTTTGTATGTTGATTACCTCCTCATTACAGGAAGCTCAAAATATGAAATTGCCTCCTTGAAGGATGCAATGAACCATGCCTTCTCCATGACAGATTTGGGGCTATTGAGCCAATTTTTGGGGCTCGAGATTGCTCAAACCAAAGATGGAATAAAAGTGCATCAGTATAAGTATGCCTTCGATTTTCTGAACAAATTCAAAATGAAGGATTGCAAGCCAAGCAAGACTCCTTTCCTTTCAGGAGTAAAGCTTGAAGAAGTTGATTCTTCACCTATGGTAAACAATACACTGTATAGGAAATTGATTGGATGTTTGTTGTATATTACACATACTAGACCTGATATTTCTTATGCAGTAACTGTGGCTTCAATATACATGGATCAGCCTCATGAGATCCATTGGAGAGCAGCCAAGAGGATCCTTAACTTTGTTCAGGGAACAAGGACTCATGGGATCTTCTACAAAACTAAATCTGATCTTGATTTGATTGGGTTTACTGACAGTGATTGGGCAGGTGATAGCACAGATCGAAAGTCAACATCAGGATATGTGTTCATGCTTACAGAAGGGCCAATCAGCTGGTCAAGCAAGAAACAAAGTGCCATTGCACTCTCATCTACAAAAGCAGAGTACATAGGAGTTGTAAATGCAACAACTCAATGTTTATGGTTGCAGGGGTTACTTGGAGAGTGTGGCTTCGAATCAGAATACTCAACTACTATCTACTGTGATAATCAAAGTACCATTTGAATATGCAATGATCCAGTTTAGAAGCAGAGAACCAAATGCATTGAGATCCATATGCACTACATCAGACAGCTTGTGCATGATGGCACCATTCACCTACTCTTCTGTTCATCTTCAGAACAAGTAGCAGATATCTTCACCAAAGTTTTTTGTGAGAAGAAATTCAGCAATCTCAAATCACTGCTGGGGATTTCTGATCATGCTGTGAAGCATGAGTGATGACAAGATTTCCAAATTTTGTTTTACAGTCCATGTTTAAGGGAGGATTTTTCCCACTGGTTTTTTGCCTCTTTCCTTGGTTAAATGGACATGCAATATGTAAAGGGTGACTAAGCCTTGTTGCTAGGCCCTATAATTTTCTGATATTTTACTCATAAGTCAGTCTTAATGGGGGGTGTTATAATAATCAACCCATAGTTAGCTACCTTAGACATTAATTAATCCAATTTTTGTCTTATTTTCCTAGGTTCCATATTCCACCTTATGCAAGTTGTCCTCCACACATCCATAGTGGTAAAAATTGATAAATTTGAGTCATTGAGTGCTTGGGAAACCTCTTGGAATCAAATCTTATTTATTCCTGGCCTCCCTAGCACATGTCTTCTTTTTCTACTTTATTGCCTGCTTTTTCTGAGTTTTAAGACAATTAGGAAAGTTTGACTAGGTGAAGTTAACTTGTTTTTTGTCCTCAACATCCTCCACTCTTTTCTCCTATGAAAAGAATGTATGAGTTGTCCTTCCACCACTTATTAGCTTGCCTAATTGATTTTTCCAATTCGTGAGCTCCTAGACAGTTTTGGAAACTGCTTTATGCACCTATGGGGGATTTGCTTAGATTTAGTAAGCCTTCTTTTGACTAAATTCAAATGGAATCTTCATGCATTCGAATCTCTCATGTAATGATTTATTGTGGCATCCTATGACTTCACAGGTTTGGATATTGTACACTTATTCAATACATATTAGTGTTCTGCTCCATTATTTAGTCTCCTTTGTGAGTAATTTGCATGTGTAATTGGCAATTGTTGCGAGTGTAATTGTTCTAACACCTGGGTTCAATTTCCACAATAGATAGCTGATGTGTTCATGAAGCCATTAGCCAAAGTTAAGTTTGAGTACTTCAGGGAGAAGCTTGGTGTTCTCTAGATCGAGGTTTCCTCCAAGGGAAAGTAATGAGTCCCAAAGCCATCCTTATGAGAAGGTCAGATGTAAGGGCTGAGCCATTCTGTCATGGTGAGAGGATTCAGTTCCTTCCATGTCAGATATGAGTGCTAAGATCCAAATCCATTCTGACGAGTAGGTCAGATGTAAGGGCTGAGCCATTCTATCATGATGAGAGGATTCAGTTCCTTCCGTGTTAGATATGAGTACTGAGATTCATAGCCATTCTAACGAGCAGGTCAGATGTAAGGGTGGAGCCATTCTGTCATGGTGAGAGGATTCAGTTCCTTCCATGTCAGATATGGGTGCTACCCATTTTTTCAAGTATGACATATGTAAGGGCAACTACCATTCTCCGGGAGAATGGAGGCACCTGGTCCGTTACTAGGTAGCTCAGTCTGGGACTGGGGGCCTTTCTGGCGAGGGTGGAGGATTTAGTTCCTTCCAGGTCAGATGTGAGTGCAAGCCTTTCTGGTAAGGGTGGAGGACTTGTTTCCTTCCAAGTTATATATAAGTACTGAAGCCTTTTCATAGATGATAGTGATGTCCTGTCATGCTAGTGAATGTGAGTGTTGGGCCTTTCTGATGTGATTGTAGGTTTCTACATGATCAGATATGAGTGTTGGGAGTGCCTTTCTGATGAGTAGGTCAAATGTAAGTGCTGGGAGAAGACCTGCATGATGGATAGGCCTAAAACTAGCATGAAAGAAGGCTGGATCTGTAGAACATCCTATGACGAGATAGCACATATGATGATGACCAGATGAGATCCAGATCGAGCTATGATCCAGATCCAATTATGATGACTCTGAGAGATCCAGATCGAGTGATGATGATCCATATCGAGTAATGATCTAGATCCAGCAGTGATTATCCAGATCAAGTGATGATCCAGATCCAGTGATGATGATCCAGATCGAGTGATGATCCATATCCAGCAGTGATGATCCAGATCCAGTAATGATGATCCAGATCGAGTGATGATCCAGATCTAGTGATGATGATCCAAATCGAGTGATGATCCAGATCCAGATGAAATATGACTTGAAGATGAATATGAATTAAAGATGCAGATGACGAGAATAACCAGAGAAGAAGACCAGTGATGAAAATTGTGTCAAGAGAATACCTTCCTAGTTAAGAGGGAGTGTTGATATAATTTTAACTTCGAAATGTATTCACTTGTATTTATTATCTATTGTAACCAGATGTTTATTCCAGGATTTTATCATGCTATGTCACACCCCGATGTTCCGATCGGGAGAATCAATAATGTAAACAAGTCATCTCAAGTCATAGTGGATAACCCTCCGATTGTCTAAGGGTTAAAGTCCCCACAGTTTCGGGGCACTAGGGTTATTAGACTCTCCAAGTAGAGGTCGACCCTAGTAGGGTTTTAATCATGTCAAGATTAGTATAAATAGAGAGCTAGACTCTCTATTTAGAACACATCACTCACACACTCAAGTGTAGCGCATAGTTGAGGAAGGAGAAGACACTGGGGCTAGACAAGAAGAAGATTACTGCTGTCGGGAGTGCATCTTACTATTTTGGGGTTTTACCTTTTGTGCTGATTCTATCTCTGAGGAAGTTGTAGGGTTTCTCCATTTATGGTTTCCCTGATGAAAAACACCGTGTTCATTGTCTCTTGTGTTTGATTGTTGTACTTGTTGTTCTCTCAATAAAGATCCTAACATAATGCTAGCTTGAATGTTGAAAAACTAATAGGTGATATCGCGTCTATTAATGGTATACATCAATGAATGGTAATCAAATGATGGACTACTATGTTTGACCTCGACACCTCTATTCACATAGTAGGACTTGTACTCGTAGAGGTTTGTGTAGAAGACCTTCTAGATTGGTGGCATCTCTTATATGCTACCTCCTTGATCGTGCCAGTGTTCATGATATTTCATCTCTCATGACTTGATTCTAGTGTGTGTCAAACATTTCCAGCTATTATGGAGATCATGATCCTTTGTATATCTTCATCATGGATATTCTGATCTATGTATATTGTACGTGGCGATGACCACTTATGTCATATTTTGTATCATGCCTATTTATGGCCATTGTACTCTTATCTATCTGGGACTGCTATATGTATTTGCGGTTATATGCAGAGTTATATCATTTTACTATGCTGATTGGGTGGTTGGTCTTCCATTTGGGATTCTTCATCACTCCACTTCTGGGATGGACTTATAATGTATTTCGACCATCGTATGACCCCTCTGACCTCACACATTAGGGGGCATCCGTTATAGTAGATTTTACCACACCAGGTGAATCACACTTGTATGGCCTTCCCCTGTCCCTCTGCAAACTCCTTAGACCCCTTGGACCATTTTTTGTCCTTTGATGTTTCCTAGATCATCCCTAAAAACATGTGAAAATTGCTATACGCAACTTTTAAACCCTTTATCATGTATATACGCGGGTTTGACCTCTAAAACCACATACATCAGGATGTGTACAAAAATCCAAATCCTTTTGGAGTTTTCCTTGACATGGATTCGAATCACTTGTCTCCTGGACTTCCATATTCCTTGAGATCACTCGGATTCGACCTTTCACTACCCCATTGAAAAGCTATATAAAGAACCCTTTGGATACATTGAAGGCATAAGAGAATTGAGAGCAAAGAAACTATAGTCCATTGTTGCCAGAACTTGTGCTTGAGTCTTCATCCCTTTGTCCCTTGGAGCACTTTAGTGTTCTTCCCAAGCTTTCCTTTTGCTTGTGAGCTTGCTATTGAGAGATGGAGGATTGAGGTGATGGAGGCCCAAGTGGGGGATTCAGTTTCTTCGATTCGCAAACGTGTCGACAGAGGTTGTATTCATTGTAATCTCTGATTTTACATTAATAGAAATATCTTTTCCTGTCCAATAATGTATGTTTGAATGAATATTTTATCCATGGATGATTTCAAATGCTTATGGCGTTGTTGATTATATATGCTAGAGTAGATCTAACACCAGTATATATAGTATGATGTTCTTGTTTACTTATTGTTGAGGAAGTGATTCATCAATTCAACTTGAAGTTGGAAAGCTCAATGGGGATCTACTTCAACCGTTTGGAATAAGGTACGAGTTTTGATCCTTTAGTGTTAGATATTTGATTTCTCTTGCATATTAGAAAGGATTGATTTCTGGAGTCAAGTTGTCTATTGTGGTACCCCAATCCATAGGAATTTCTCTCTGTAACAATGGGAAGTAACAAGAACTAAATTTTCTCATACGGATGTTGGTGCCGCATGACTTGGGGGATCATCCCTAATGGAAAGGCGAGTGGGAGCTCAGTTTGTTCACCGAGGTGATGACCAGCTAGGAGAGTTAGATGAGAACCTGGAGAGGTTAACCCTGGATATACCAGATGCATATATTGATGAACTACCAATGAGGTACCAGAGGCACACTGCAAGAGTGCTGAGCCATTTTATCCGTCTTCTACATAGAGTAGTACGAGTTGTCATGTGTTATTATGATCATCACTAGATGGTGGCCTACATGATATATTACTAAAAGCTGAGATAGCTTTAGGATTTTGTATGATGTATTACTGAAAGCCGAGACAACTTTAGGATTTTGCATGATGTTGTATTTTCCTAAAATCTATTGTGCTTCAGATGAGGTATCGTGACCATTTTTGTAAAAACATTATATATATATATATATACAGACTTTGTTCCTGGTTTTTATACATCTCAAATGGAAAATGTATTTACATGAGTTTTATGTGTTTTTACTATTTATTTACAATATGATGAACTGTATGTTTGATTTTTCATGTTATGAATGAGCAATATACCAATCTAGGATATAGTTTTCTAATGAATCAACAATAGCATTGTCTTCCCTAGAGATATTCTTGTAAGTAATAACCTCAAAAGATCTTTCTAGTAGACATACTATCCAAAAGAGATGGAGAAGTACGGGATTTCTGATGGTATAGACATGGTTCAAATGACAAACCACTAACTGTGAGTCCATGAATACTACCAAATCATGAATGTCCTGAGATGCAGCTTCAATCATAGACCTATTACTACCTGATACTCAGGGATGTTGTTGGTAGCTGGACCAATACACACCGCTCCTGAACTGACTAGATCATGTGCAGGGGAATACAAAACCCAAGAAGCTGAAGCAAAGTTCAGGGTATGTTGGCAAGCACCATCAGTGAAGCGATAAAAGGCCATCCGATATGCATAACCAAAACATGGTATAAACAGTCTACACACTAAACTCAAAACCATATTGAAAATACTAAAACACACTGAAAATAAAAAATGTACATATATACAAGGTAACACACACGAGTGATCTAAGCATAGTACCTTTTCAGCTACAACCCATTGCAAGGTTTCCCGAAGGGGACTCCGTCATAATCTACAAGCTCATAGGACCCTTTCTCTAAAACCATGGAAACGATAAAAGGATCGTACCACATTGATTCAAACTTCCCTTTTCCTAGTTTATCATGTTTCTGATCGTAGGTTAGAACTAGGTCACCTTCATTAAACACACGAGGTTGGACAGATTTGTCATACTGTGCCTTGATGTGTCTCTTATGTGCCACATTGACTAAGGTAGCATCTCGTCTAGTTTCATCAAGATTGTTTAAGTATAGAAATCTTTCATCCTCGATGGAAGTATTGGGGAGAAGTTCAACAACAAGTTTCAAAGACGAAATCCGACATTGAATAGGTAGGACAGCTTCTAGTTCGTAAACTAACTGGAAGGGTGTAAAATGAGTCATTGTTTTTACTTAAGTTCAGTAATCCCAAAGAGTATAAAAGGGAGTCTAGTGCAAGTTGGATTTATGATCTCCAACCATTCGACGCAACATAGTTTTTAAGACTTTGTTAATGGCCTCTACCTAACCATTAGCTTGCGGATAATAGGGAGTTGATTTTTCATGCAGAAAACCCAGCTTAGCACTTAACTCTGCCATCATCTGATTCAAAAAATGTGATCCATGATCAGTGAATATAGACTGTGGAACTCCAAACCTAAATATTACATGATTGAAAAGGAAGAGAGCAACGGTCTTACCATCCTCTACATATGTAGGCATATATTGAGCCCAATTAGCGAAATAATCCATAGCTACTATGATGTAACCATTCCCCCAGCCGAGGTAGGCTTACAATGCATAAAATCTATCCCCCATTTGGCAAAAGGGCCAACGACAATGATGGGGTGTAATGGAGCAGGGTGGGTACGCTTTTTCGGATAGAAATGTTGGTAGGGTGGGAATTTTTTAACAACCTCATGACAATATTTGAAGATTGAGGGCTAGAAATAGCCAATGTGAAGGATTTTTTAGGTTGTAGCCATCCCAAAATGATGACTGCTACATGCTCCAGAGTGGCATTCATTGAGAACCTGTTCATCCTCTTCATGGGTGAGGCATCATCGGAGAATGTAATCTATACCATGCCTATACAATGTATCATTTAGGATAAGGTATTATTTCGCGTGGTGACAGACACGGTGACGATCATCATGAGATAGATTGGGCTGAAATATCTGTGTCTGGAGATAAATGATTAAATCTCCATACCATGGGTTGGTCGTGCTTATCAAGAACAAAAATTCATCCAAAAATGAATCATTGGGATCAGAATCCGTCAAAGCACAGGGAAGGTCACACATCATCTCTACAAAGACCAATGATTTCTTTGAAGTAGCTTTGGCAAACTCAAGGTCAAACCCTTGTAGGATGACAATCCAATGGGAATATTTTTCCCCTAATACCTGATGAGTCAGGATGTAATACCTAGGGATTTGGTCTACAAGTATGGTGGTGGTGCGAAGCAAGATGTAATGACAAAATTTTTGGACAGCAATGACCATAGCCAATGCTAACTTCTCCACACGTGAGTATCGAGTTTCAGAATCAATAAGATTCTTATTGGCGTAGTATATCACATGTTCTTAGCTGTTCTGATCCTCTTGGTCTAGAATCATTCTGATGGTAGTACAGAGGCATCAACATATAAGAGAAATTGTTTCAATAATTTGGGGGGATTATCATGGGTGAATGGGTCAAGGCGTGCTTAAGATTATCAAAGGCTCACTAGGCCTGGTCATCCCAGAATAATGGAGTGTCCTTCTTAAGGCGACTCATATAACCATGTGTTTTCTCAACAAAGTTACAAACAAAACGATGAAGAAAGTTTTCCTTCCCTTGCAAACTTAGGAGCTCAAGGAGGTTGGTTGGGGCAGGTAGGGCAAGTATAGAAGCAATATTTAGTGGATCAATCTGAATGCCATCCTTAGAAACCATAAAGCCTAAGAGACGTCCCGTCTCAACACAAAAAACACATTTTTGTGGATTCAACCATATTTTGTAATGGCAACATCTTAGGAAAATGTCTCTAAGATGTTGAGGATGGTCTTCCCATTGATGTGAATGCGTAGGGAGATCATCAAGGTATAGCTCCACAATGTTTTTAATTTCGTGAAACGCATAGGACATGGCACACTAGAATGTGGCTCCGGCGTTCTTGAGGCCAAAGGGAAACTTCCTATAGGAAAATATTCCCCACAAGAATATAAATGTCATCTTGTACTGATCGACGGGAAATATCTCAATCTGATTATAGCTAGAAAATCCATCCATGAATAAGAAGATGACACTTCCAGGATAGTTATCGATAATCTGATCGATGTGTGGAGTCGGAAAATTGTCCTTAGGACAAGCTTTATTCAGGTCTTGGAAATCGATGCAGACTCTAATGGTTCCTTGCGTTTTGTTCACATGAACGATGTTAGATACCCATTCCATTAGGGGTATAGGATAGATGAATCCTTCCTTTAGAAGTTTTTCGACTTCGACTTTTATAGTCATAGCCTTTCGGGGACGGACTTGTCTCAATTTCTTCCTGATTGGTCTGGATATGGGATAGGTTTTTATCTCATGGACCATAATAGATGGGTCTATCCCAGGAATTTCTTCATAAGACTAGGAAAAAATATCTCAGAATTATTAAAAAAGTGCTCTATACTCTTCAGTTTATTCTATTGAATAGTTCTTCCCTACATGAACATGTTTAATAGTTCTAGGCTTGACCGATATGTCGATTGGATTCGTTTTTGTAATGTTGCATAGATTGCCTTTAGACTCAGAATCTTGCAACAAGACAGGTTTTTGCAGAATGCCGACAATATCAGTACCTAAGAGAGATACAAAATCATTATCTTCCAAACTAGTATTGGTCAGGAACGAGGATCTATGATGATGATCCTCCCATACTGATTCATTTGTACTCATAATATCTATAATGGACTCGTTTGACGGAAAATTCTAGGAGAGATAATCCAGAGTAGGAAGAGAACGTTCTAACCAGTAGGGCAGGTGGTAGGGATCTAAAGCCACAAGATGAAGATCATCTGTATGGACATCAGAAACGGATTGGATAGCATCATAAACTGCTTCATGTGGGCTAAGGGAGGATGACTCAACAAATTTCTTTCCCTTGGGATCATAGCTAAACGTAGAGATCATATTGACGGTCATCATCTCTGTGCTAGAAGGAGCTAATGGGAACACACCCATAAGGGTGGAGTCTTTCAGCATTCCTACCCCAATCAACTAATAAGCACAAGGGGATTGACCTAGCAAAGGGATTTTATTCACCGTAGGGGTAGTAACATCCAGTGTACAGAAATCAAGTTGATCAATTGTCACAATATATCCCAAATGTGGAAACTGGAGAGTTCTAAACACCGTTGAAGTGACAACGGTCATAGCATAAAACCAATTTCTTCCTAAGAGAATATTGTAGTCTAACGGGGCATCCACTACTTCCACAGCTTGAATGGAAACAGGTTTATCCCCTAGATAAACTAAAAGTGTTGGCATGGGACCATGGGGTTAGAAACCTCTTCCGTCAAAGGATTTTAGGGTCGTCGATGATTTCATAAGCTTGGGAGAACCAATGGCTTTCCAACAGGATAGGGACAAGACTGAGGTCGAAACACCTCCATCTAGAATAGTCCTAAAGACCTTTTTCCCAACTATTTTTGTTACGATCTAAAAAGGGAGTTGGTGAGGTAATCTAGATTTGTATTTCTCGACGTTGAAATGAATGAAATTCATATTATCCAGGTCTAGGGCTCCTAAGGCTATTAAAAAGTTTTTCCGTTGCGTGGGGCAGCTTTTGAGCACTTCTAAGGTAGACATTACACATGGTTCTTGAGAGAGGTCTTCAACAACATTATAGAACTGTGCAACTTGAGCATTAGGGTTAAAAACAACTTTCCAAAGAGTACTCTTAGGTGGATGCAAAATCATGTCGAGATTAGGATTTTCGATGGTTAGGTGACCATTAGACGAGGATGCGGGAGAACTAGTGGGAAGAGCTTTATCTGGAGAAGGATTTTCATTTTTCTTCTTCTCAAGCTTGTCATATGATTGACGATGAGTTGTTAAACTAACAGTTTCTGATGACATCATTCGAATTTCCTCTATAGAACTAGAATTTCCCTAGTTAGACATGTGGTCTACCAGTTGTTGCTGAGAAGGAAAAGGATCAGTAAGAACCGCTGGTGCGGGGATACTCTTTAAAAATTTGTTAATTTCATCACGATAGGGATACTCCTTCATGAAATTATTTCCACCACACAATAGGAAGGGATATCTGGCTTTCCTTTTTCCTTTATTTTCATTCTCCGGTGCCGTAGGCTTGGGATTTTCCTGTTGGTTTCTGGGTTTTTTATTTTTACCTTTTACTTTTTTCTTATTATAGATGATTACATACTTTAAATAGCATTCACCTTGGTGGAAACCATAGGATTAGAAGGAGACATAGTAGAAGGCATGGGTTGTTTGGAAGGTTCTACCATTGATGGGGGCTAGATTGAACTGATAACCCCATCAATAGGAGTTTTTGTAGGTGGCTTAACCAGGTCCGTGCTGGGACAAGGAGCTTAAGGAATAAGGTCATACAAAGTTTTGGATTGGGAATACACCAAGTCCAGATACTAAGCGCGACTGATAGCCCACTCTTCAGTGACAACACCCCCCATAGCCACATCTCGGGAAATGGGTGGCAACAAAGACTTCTTAAACCAATCAACTAAGAGTTGGTCCAAGATAGGAGCTTTAATGAGCCTTCTTTGCCTTCTCCATTCATGGATATGATCTGATATATGTGTGGAGGTGTTTAGACATAGAGAGGTCAAAAGGTCTATACCTGTTTCATAGCGAATGGGTAACTGAAAGTGTGTGAGGAAGACAGTTGCCAAAGCACTAAAATTGACAAACGAATGCCGTGGAAGTTCGATGTACACTTTGTGGCTGTACCTATAAAAGTGTGCTGGAATATTCTCAATTGAATAGAGTCATCCATCAAGGAGTTCGATGAACACCAAATATGGAAAGTCATAACGTGATTCTTGGAATCATCTCCCTACTTACCATCGAATTTTGGAATGTCCGACGGTAACTTAACTGGAATAGGGGGGCATGAATGGTTTTGTTGAATGCGGTCATTAATCAACTTGGACAAATCAGGTAAGTCCAAATTTGCTAGGAAAGGTAACTAACGATTAGGTTCCACATACTGGTAGTATTGATAAGGCATGTATCCACCAGTAGGGTTGTAGGTTGACTGATACATTGGTTGTTGAAAATGTTGATGAGATGATGAACCTACCGAAGATGGACCTCCAGGATTAGGGCCTCCAGAGCCACCCGTACCATTAGGACCATTAGGAGGAGGACCGCCAGGACCACCGGGACCACCTGGACCGCTAGGACCGCCTAGACCACGAGGACCTCCAGGACCATTAGGGGGGGTAGAACCTCTTATATTTTTAACATTAAGCTAGAATTATATTAGGATATTTAACTGAGAGAACAACAAGCATAGCAATCAAACACAAGAGACAATGAACACACTTTTTTTCCTCGAGGAAACCATAAATGGATAAAACCCCGTAACTTCCTCAGAGATAGAATCAACATGAAAAATAAAACCCAAAATAGTAAGATGATCTCCTGACAGCATTAACCTTCTTTCTTCCTTTCCCCAATGTCTTCCTCTTCCTCAACTATTTGCTACAACTGAGTGTGAGTGAGTGTGTGATAAATAGAGGGGTTAGCTCTCTATTTATACTAATTCCTGACTTGACTAAACCCAACTAGGGTCGACTTCACTAGGTGATTCTAATAACCCTAGTGGCCAGAAACTGCGGGGAATTTAACACTTAGACAATAGGAGGGTTACCCACCTTGACTTGACATGACTTGTTTACATTATAGAAAATCCCGATCGGAACATTGGGGCATGACATGACTTAAGTACATTACAAATACATCCTGAATAAACATCGGGTTACAATACATAAGAAATACAAGTGAATACATTCTGAAGTTACAATTACATCAACACTCCCTCTTAACTAGGAAGGTATTCTCTTGACACAATTTATCAGCACAAGTCTTCTTCTCTACATCATCTGGATCATCATCAAGTCCTCATCATCTTCAAGTCATATTCATCTGGATCTAGATCATCACTGGATCTGGATCATCATCACTGGATCTGGATCATCACTGGATTTGGATCATCATCACTGGATCTAGATCATCACTTGATCTGGATCATCATCAATAGAACACCATCACTAGATCTGGATCATCACTACTGGAACACCATCATTGGATTTGGATCATCACTGCTGGATCATCATCACTGGATCATCACGGGTGCTATCTCATGATTCTTCTTGTCATAGGAAGTTATACAGAGCCATCCCTTTTTCATTCTAGTTGTAGGCCTAGCCTCCATGTAGGTCTTATTCAACACTTATATCTGACCCTAAGTCAGAATGGCCCACCCAACACTTATATATGATCATGTCGGAACCAATCCTATAATCATACCAGAAAAGCACACCCAACACTCACATCTGACCATGTGAGAACACATCCCACAACCCTAACAGAAAGACCAAGCACTCACATCCATCAACCAATGTCGGAAAGGCTCAGCACTTACACTTATCCATGTGAGGAACCAATCCTCCATGCCGAAAGGCTCTGCACTTACATCTGACAGCCAATGTCAGAAAGGATCAGCACTTATATTCGACCATGCAAGGAACCAATCCTTCATGCCGAAAGGGATCTGCACTTACATCTAAAAACCAATGTCAGAAGGGCTTTACACTCACATCTGATCATGTAGGAACCAATCCTACAATCACATCAGAATGGCCCTCAGTCCCAAACTAAGCTTTCCTGGTAACTGACCAGGTGCATCCATTCCAAGAATGACATTCAATGCTTACTTCTAATCATGTAGGAACCAATCCTATAGTCACATCAGAATGGATCAACCCTCACATCTGAAATGGAAGGAACCAATCCTCTCACCATGACATAATGGCTCAGCCATTACATCTGACCATGGAAGGAACCAATCCTCTCACCATGTCAAAATGGCTCTGGGTCTCATCATTTTCCCTTGGAGGAAACCTCTATTTGGAGAACACCAAGCTTCTCCCTGAAGTATTCAAACTTCACCCTACCCAATGGCTTTGTCAACACATCAGCTATTTGTTCCTCCGTCGCAACATACTGGAGCTTCACTGCTCCCCTTTGCACCATATCCCTGATATAGTGATAATTGATCTTGATATGCTTTGACTTATCATGGAACACTGGATTCTCTGACAACTTCATGTAACTATGGTTGTCACAATGTATACAAGTAGCATCCATCTGGAGATCAAATAAATCAGACAGTATCTTCCTTAGCCATACTTCCTCACAACTAGCTGAACAAGCTGTGACATACTCTGCTTCAGCTGTACTCAATGCCACACAAAATTTATTCCTACTAAACCAAGAGATCACACATGATTCCATACTGAAGCTACACCCTGAAGTGCTCTTCCTATCAATGGCACTACCTGCCCAATATAAATCAACATAAACCTCCAAGTTAATATTCTGATTTGCCTCATACTTGAGCCCATAATTAGTTGTACCCCTCATGTACCTCAGAATATGCTTTGCAGCAATCAAGTGAACATGTCTCGGATCTGACAAGAACTGGCTCAAGGTGTTCATAGCAAATCAAATGTCTAGCATCGTGTTCATCAGGTACATCAAGGACCCAATGATCTGACAATACATCGTAGCATCAACTATCTCTGATGAAGCATCACTCAATCGCTTCAGGTTCAATGCCATAGGTGTGGTCATGGCCATGCAGTCCATCATCCCAAACCTCTTCAGGATCTCTGATGCATACTTCCCTTGTCTGAGGGAGATTCCATCCGCATTCTACCACACCTCCATGCCTAGAAAATAATGCATCATACCCGAGTCCTTCATTATGAACTCAGAATAAATATTTCTCTTCGTATCAGCAATCAACCCAGCCATACCTGTTACAAATAGATCATATACATACAGTAGGATCATAACTAGGTTTCCATCTTCAACCTTGTAGTAAAGGTTGGAATCTGCTTTACTTTTGGTAAAGCCCAAACTGGAGAGAAAGCTGTCAGTTCTACCGTACCATGTCCTGGGTTCCTGTTTCAAACCGTACAGAGCTTTCTTCAATCTACACACATGAGACTCCCTGTCATGTGTCTCAAAACCAAGTGGCTTCTATACATACACTTCCTCTTCCACTACACCATTCAAGAAAGTAGTCTTGACATCCATTTGGTGTATCTTCCATTTCATCACTGCAGCCAGAGCAAGTACCGATCTGATGGAAGTGTATCTAGCTACAGGTGCAAAGGTTTCTTCATAATCTATTCCTTATATTTCTCTATGCTACCATCTGCAGCATGCTTGATCTTGTACATCCATTTGGAATTTACAACCGACTTCCCTTCTGGTCTTGGGACAACATCCCAAACATCATTCTTCATGATCGGTTGATACTCTTCGATCATAGCATCCTTCCATTCTTTTCGTTCTGCCACTTCTTCATAATTGGAAGGTTCTTTATTGATAAAGTTACGTAGTAAAGCTACATATCTAGAGCAGGATCTAGTTCTCTTTCTTTCTCTATGATTCTCTTATAGAGCCCCATATCTTTCTGCACCTTGGATAGATTCTTGTACCCAAGAAGGTTTCCTCTTATGAGGATTCTTCTCTTGAGGTGGATCTACAGGTTCTTATGGTTCTTCAAATTCTCAATCTTCTTCTTGAGTTTCTTCATTCATGGTTGTGTCATAAATTCTGGGTGCTTCTGCTTCTTTAGGTTCTTCAGCAGGTCTCTTTCTGGATTTGTTATAAGCTATGTCTTCATTAAATGTTACATCCCTTCTGATGTCGATCTTCTTGAATCCTCGGAAATATATTATGTAATCCTTCGAGCTTTCAGAGTATCCCACAAATATACCCTTCTTTCCTGAAGGATCTAATTTTGTTCTCTTCTCTTTTGGAATGTGTATGTACACTGGACATCCGAATATTCTGAGATGGCTGAATTCTGGTTTCTTGCTGGAAAAGACTTCTTCATGTGTCTTGTTCTTGAGTACTTTGTGTGGAGTACGGTTATGTACATACACAGTTGTTCTGGTAGCCTCTAGCCATAGATGCATGGGAAGATCTTGATCATGAAGCATTGCTCTTGCAGCTTCCATGATAGTTCTATTCTTCCTTTCTACAACCCCATTCTGTTGTGGATTATATGGAGTGGATAACTCCCTCTTAATCCCTGATTCTTTACATAAGTCTTTGAATTCATTTGATGTGAATTCTCTTCCATTATCTGATCAAAATTTACAATACATAAGATACATAGATGAATACATTCCGAAGTTACAAATACATCAACACTCCCTCTTAACTAGGAAGGTATTCTTTCGACACAATTTTCAGTACTGGTCTTCTTCTCTGTATCAGCTGGATCTTCTCATCATCTGCATCTCAAGTCTTCTGAGTCTTTAAGTCATCTTTTTCTTCAAGTCATCTTCATCTTTGGATCTGGATCATCTTTCAATCTGGATCATCATGGGACATCATCATTGGATCTAGATCATCACTGGGAATCATCACTAGATCTGGATCATCACTGGATCTGGATCATCACTGCTGGATCATCATCACTGGATCTGGATCACCACTAGCCATCATCACTGGATTTGGAACATCACGAGTGCTATCTCATGATTCTTCTCGTCACAGGAAGTTCTATAGAGCCAGCCCTTCTTCATGTTGGTTGCAGGCCTAGCCTCCATGTAGGTATTCTTCAGCACTTATATCTGATCAACACATGATCGAAGAAAGGCTCATCATTTCTATTTGATCAACACATGATTGAAGATAGATATTGCACTTACATCTAATCAACACATGATCGAAGAAAGGCTCATCATTTCTATCTGGTCAACACATGATCGAAGATAGATAATGCACTTACATCTGATCAACACATGATCGAAGAAAGGCACACCCAGCACTTATATCTGACCTACTCATCAGAAAGGCATGCCCAACACTCACATCTAATCATGTAGGAACCAATCCTATAATCATATCAGAAAGGCCCAGTACTTACATCTGATCAACACATGATCGAAGAAAGGCTCAACATTTCTATCTAATCAACACATGATCGAAGATAGATACTGCACTTACATATGATCAACACATGATCGAAGAAAGGCACTGCACTTACATCTGATCAACACATGATCAAAGAAAGGAACAACACTTATATCTGATCAACACATGATCGAAGAAAGGCTCAGCACTTATATCTTATCAACACATGATCGAAGAAAGGCTCTGCACTTACATTCATCCAAGCTAGAACACATCCTACCACAATGATGAAAGGGCTTGCACTCATATCTGATCATGAGGGAACACATCCCAACAATCATATCAGAATGGCCCCCAGTCCTTGACTGAGCTACTTGGTAACTGACTAGGTGCCTCCTTTCTCCTAGAGAATGGTAGTTGCCCTTACATCTGTCCTACTCGACAGAATGGCCAACACTCACATCTGACATGGGAGGAACTTAATCCTTTAACCATGACAGAATAGTTCAGCCCTTACATCTGATCAAGTGGGAACACATCCCTCTGTCACATCAGAATGGCTTCTCGGTCCCAGACCGAGTTTTCTTGGTAACTGACCAGGTGCCTCCATTCCTAGAATGGTAATTTCCCTTACATATGTCCTACTCGACAGAATAGCCAGCACTCATATCTGACATGGAAGGAACCAATTCTCTCACCATGACAGAATGGCTCAGCCCTTACATCTAACCATGGAAGGAATCAATCCTCTCACCATGTCAGAATGGCTACGGGTCTCATCATTTTCTCTTGGAGGAAACCTCGATCTGGAGAACACCAAGCTTCTCCCTGAAGTACTTGAACTTCAGCCTAGCCAATGGCTTCGTCAATACATCAGCTATATGTTCCTCCATTGCAACATACTAGAGCTTCACTGCTCCCCTCTGCACCATATCCCTGATATAGTGATACTTGATCTTGATATGCTTCGACTTGTCATGGAACACTAGATTCTCTGACAACTTCACACAACTCTGGTTGTCACAATGTATGTGTTACCACCTAAGTTGTACTTAGTGGTTGTTTATCAAGTGAGCCTGGTGAACCGGACAAGGATAACTTGTTCAGACTTCAAAAGGCCTTTGGAAGTACTTCTGGGAAGTGCTTGTTGTACTATATCACATGTTCATACCCCATGGGGGAATTGTAATAAATGTTCTAGCATGATAGTGTCTGTAAAAGACTCGGTCTCTTAGACTTTATTTGTCAATCCTATCAGCCCAGGGTTTTTTCTCCCTTGGTTATTATTGGTTGTTGAATAAATGACTGATAATTTACGAGTTTTTCACTCCATACCTCCAAAGTTGGGGTGGTTGGCTTGGCATTTAGGCCTATTGAGGTTATTAGAGTCCATGTGTCAATGTATAAACATGCTAGACATCATGGTCGAGTCATATGAACATGTCTAAGTCGCCCTAGGTTTTTTCAATTTTTCAATTTTTTAGGTTTTTCAGTGTTTTTTATTAAAATTTAATTTTTCCAAAACTTAGGCTATTTTTTAATAGTTTAATTGGAAAAATTGATTTTGTAATAAAAGTAGGCCAAATAATCTGTTTCAGTCATGTAGGTGCTCATTTTCAAGCTAAGAGCACCATGTAAACCCATGGACCCACTATTTCCTAGTTTTGAGTGATTTTCCATCACTCAGGTCAGAAAGCCCCAAAAATCAATTATTGATTATTTTAATTAATAAATTGATGAATAATGGAGCAAATCCAAAATCATAGATCAGTGGATTCTCAGCCGATTTGATTGAAATCAGTCAGATCTGAAGCAGATTGAATGGATCTGACAAATCCTTAACTGAAAGAGGTGATCAAATCAGATCCAGATTTGATCTTCAGCATCCTTTATGAGGAATTTCTCCCTCCCTCTCTCCTCAACATGTTTTGGCTCATCTGGATGAGTTTTGGTGGATGCTTCACTCAACAGGTTGAGGTGTCAGTCAGAGCAGCTCTTCGATTGACAATTGCACTCAGTGAGACTCATATCTGGCTCAGTTAGACACATATCAGGCATTGATGGACTCTCCATCAGCATATTTGGTCTATCTCCTTGGGATTTGCACCCCCTGGGCTGTATCTCCTGGTTTTTGTATATATCCAAGCACAGCAGCCTCTTCCAGGCTAGTTAGAACTGGGATTGAGGTGCTGCTGCTATTGTACTATTGTAATTCTTCATTTGAAATAAAGAAAATCTTTGGAGTCTAGACGGTGTTGTGACATTACATGTGTGGATGATTATTGCCATTATTTTACTGAGGTAACCTGTATCTGTATTCATTTTTTGCTAAATTGCTTGTAGATCCGTTGTCAAGATTGATAATAGGATTATTATAATCTTGATAGGAAAGGTGCTTTTCAATAATTTTATTGACCATTTCCTTCCTTTGATGCATGTTTAGAGATCTAGATACAACATGTCCTATAAGCTTATATGCATGTTATTTTGAATCTCTGTGTATGTACTAATCGGATCTCACAAGTTTCTTGGCAAGTTCTTTGATTTCAGCTGAGCTGCAAGTTCCTACATTGGAGAGGATGCTGATCTAGTTTGCTTCTTCACTCTCTTCAAAACCTTCCCAAAGGAAAAGTCCCTCGACATTCCACCTGAAAGCTCCACTGTGGATCTTCAAGGAAACCGACATTTCTCTCCTCCTCTTCCTCCCTCAAGATCAACTCTTCACCCGGTTACCTTTTCATAGCTTTGTTTTTTTTAGATCTATCATCTCAAAATTAGTTTCAACATATATCTATCCTATCGAAGCTCATAGTCTAGATCTTAGTTTTTTTTCAACATAAAGTTCAATTTTAAGAGATCTAGCTAAAATTACCATATTTTCGCAAGCATTTTAGTGAAAATTCGTAGCTTGCTGTTATGGTAGTTTCATTTTCTGTATGATAAAATTTAATATTCTGTAATATCAGTGCATATTTCATTGGCTGCACAAACATCAAGCCAAGATCCCAAGGAAAGCTTGCTTTCCTTGGTTCCTTTGTCACTTGTTTAGCTAGTTTTAAGTTCATCTTTTTTGAGTTAAGGTAGGATGATCCAAAGGTACTCTTAAAGTGCTTTTGGGAATATTTCATTCTCATATGATTGTTGTTTTTTATCAGGTTTGACAGAAACAAAGGGATCTATTGTTCGAAAGTGGCCTTGGGAGCGTTCAAATCCCCCCAGGGGTCTCCCATTTGACTAGAACCTTTGATTTTCGCACCTTGTAATCTCTTCATTTCAATCCATATAAGGATCAAGAGGAATTATATCAGTTCTTGGATATTGTAACCACTATTAATAAAATTATTTTTGAATAGGCTCTTTCGAGCCCATTCCCCATCCCCCCTGGGGGGATTTGCGTCGATGTCCTTCTTTTTGCTTTTTGCTCATTTCTTTTCAAACTAGTATTGATATAATTTGCAGGGTAGTATAATTTATTTTATTATTAATTTCATATTCCATACTTTATATTTCAAATTAATCTTAATACTTACCCCACGATTTCCCGATTGACCCGAAAGGGGAAAGAGATTCGTGGTAGGACTAATAAGAAAACTAGAATTGTGTATCTATTTTCTTTTGATCATTTGTTTTTTTCAGCTATTAAAAAATTAACCCCTCCTCGATTCCCCGATTGAGATCCACTTGGATCGAAAGAGGTTCCTGGAGGGTTTTCTTTTAAACAAGAACACCCAGTTTAAAACTTACCAAAATTGACAAGACTCCAGTGTGTATGCTCTACACTTGGTTGTGGTTCGTCCAATCAGTCAAGCTGTATCAAAAGCACTTGAGTGACTAGTATAATTAGGACTCACTCTCCCAAATTAACAAACCAACAGGTGAAAATCCAACACCTAGATCGAACCATCACAGTGGAAAAATACCCAAAGGAAGCGAGAACTTCTGAAAAGTGACCTCGGGGTGCCGATCTCTGTCACACCCTAACGGGTGTGTTATGAACAATAGCCCCAGAGATTCCATTTCAGCTTACGTATTCCTTGCGGGTAGCTGTGAAGGTTTAGTTTTGGACATACTCCAAGTACTCTAGGGTATATCTGGAGTCCCCCCTTTGCCTAATTTTAATCAACTCACACTTCAATTTTAACTTAAAACATACCAAGAGGCAATCACAAAACACTCACTCCAAGCACGCGCAAGTACATTGTTTCTATTTTTTGACTCCATTCTAAGGCACTGGTTATTTTCTTGTTTTATATATGTATTTTGTCCCAGCATTGTTCTTTCGTGTGTTCATCTTTTGTATCTTGCCATCTTTGATCATCTATAGTTAAATTGCAAACTCCTAAGTAACTCATTCAGTTTAACATCACAACACTAAGTAATTATCCTTAGTAACTTAATAGGGTCTCCCCCCCTTGGCTTCGTTAGGAGTTGAGCCTAAACGGAGGAGTCAAGAACAAGGTGACAGCCTTGACTCGAGACTTGCCCCCAAGGACACACCGAGTGGCTTGAAGATTTCTGCCACGTGACCTAGGTGTGTGAAAGGCAGCAACATTTTTTGGCGCCGTTGCCGGGGATAAATCTTTTTATTCCCGAGTACGACTTTTGTTTTCTTCCATTTTGTTTTTGCTTTGTTTGATGAATGCTTAGAGTAGATCTTTAATTTTCATCTGGTGACTCCACTGACTTTTTTCTAGTTTTTATTTTTACAAAGAAAAGCAAAGAATATTTTTTGAGAAAAGACTTATAAATGCTTATTTTTCTTTTTCACATGGTGACTCCATTGAAGGGATAAAACCCTGTTATCTCATAAACTTGTGAAGTTTTGTTGTGTGTAGATGAGCCCATGTGACATGTTAAAATCTTTAAAGCTCATCACTTGACAGCTCCACCTTTTCAGTACAAGGTTTAATCGTTATATCAAATGCATACTATTAATTTTTGATATGGATGAATTAAAGGAGAAATGTGGTGCCCGGTTAACTGTAATGTTTCAGCCTATCGATTTTTCAAACATCCCAGGTTTTCCTAACTGTTGTAATGGTTTTGAGAATGCATATAACTGGCTTCCGACATTTCATGGAAATTATGGTGATTCGGCCATCTGGCATGTCAAATCTTTCCTTCAGTTTATTGCTGACTTCAATATTCTTTATGAAGACAATATGATGGAAATGTTTGCTAGTACTTTTCGGGGTAAGGCTTGTTGTTGGTTCTATCAGGGCCTTCCTAATAAATGTACAACTTCTTTTCCAAACTTCCTTTGGATGTTTTTAGAGCAGTGGCATGATGGTAGGGGTAGTATGAATGGTTTAAAAAAGTTCCTTGAAAATATCTGTACCTTCTACCTATATGGGACAGAGTATCACACAGAAGCATATGATGGACCTTTTTCCATGATACAAAGTATTGAAGACTTGGAATCACTTCTTGAACATTTATGTAAAGAGGAAGTCCATGATACTCCCATAAAAAAGCATACTAGAAGTTATTTAAGAAAGGAAGAAATTAAGCGTCTTCTGAAAGAATATGAGGTATCTCCCAAACTTCCTTTGGATGTTTTTAGAGCAGTGGCATGATGGTAGGGGTAGTATGAATGGTTTAAAAAAGTTCCTTGAAAATATCTGTACCTTCTACCTATATGGGACAGAGTATCACACGGAAGCATATGATGGACCTTTTTCCATGATACAAAGTATTGAAGACTTGGAATCACTTCTTGAACATTTATGTAAAGAGGAAGTCCATGATACTCCCATAAAAAAGCATACTAGAAGTTATTTAAGAAAGGAAGAAATTAAGCGTCTTCTGAAAGAATATGAGGTATCTCCCAATACACAGCAAGATTCTGAGTAAGGGAAAATCCAAGATGATCCTATTGAAGAGCTTCAGGAGGAGCCCATGATGGAACACATTGTTTAAGACTCTCCTCATATCACCATAGCTGAAAACATTGAAGATTTGAGGTGTTCTCAAGTGTGTTGCAATGCTGATATTTTTCCAGAAATCCCTCTAGAAAAACCCACTGAGCAACACATCCCAAGTGATCCCATTGAATATGTCCAAATGGTTGCCTTGATTGAAGACCCTTTTCATGATATCATAACATAAGCCTATAAAGAAACTTATGATAAGATCAGTATGGTGTGTGCTGAAACTAGACCTTGTTCTCCACATGTTGCTGAAGGTTTGGAAAGTTTATTTCCTTGTAACATTTTATCTAAAGAAGATTGTTATGAATACAAGGAAGACATGGATAGGCAGGAGCATGATGACATGGATGAAGAGTCCCCCACATATGACATGGATGGTAGTGATGAATATTGGAATTTCATAGATAATCCAAATTGTGAAAATCTTATGGAGAATCCCATCTAGGATATGTCCAACAAGGGGAGTGTCTATTCAAAAATTTGTGGAAGTCCAATCTACGATACGTCCATAGAGGGGAGCATGGATTTGGATGTCTGGGAAAACTTTAGTATGAAAGAGGAGAATTCGGAATTTTCATGTGATCATTCAGATTCATATCATGTAGAGCAACACAAGGGTATCAGTAATGAAGACATTGAGAAACAGTATTGTGAAAAGTCAGATGTGATGCAGTCAGTGGAATATCAGTCTCAGCCATCTTTTTCATATATACAGGTTCCTTATGATTTGGAGCTACTTGGGTCTTGTGCAACGAGTTATCATTTGATAAGTCCCGATGATCAGTATGATGATGTAGTCAGTCTACCTCATCATTCTGATTGGTATATCAGTCCTATCCAGTCATGGATAGAAGCAGGCTGCATGAGCACATACAAGTTGGGGAAGAATTTTTATGACAGTATTCATGCCTATGATCTCCCATCCATCCCACCCATTCTAAATCATCACACAAGTTTGCAATTTCTGAATAAGGTATCCTTACTTTGGCTGGTAACCAAAGACAAGGAAAAAAATTTATGTTAATAAAATGCTTAGGTGGTTACATTGGATTTCTGATTACACTTAACCCTTTTTATATCATGCTTAGAGTAGGAAAATAAGCTCCTTGAAAGAGAGCATTTACTTTCTACATTTCTATTTTATACTTAGCTATCATAAAACTTTGCTTTTTTTAGTTAGTTACATTCATGTTGTTTAAATAAATCAACTTAATGGTTCATTTGGTTTTTTATAAAACTTGTGCTACTGAGGTTTTTCTTGTCAAGTTGAGATGTTTTTACAGGGTATATAATCCAGAGATTCTAGTGTTCTCGTATCCTCTCCTTGCCTTAAAGACCAGATCGAGCACACGTCCCACAATTGGAGCTAGAATGTTACCACCTAATTTGTACTTAGTGGTTGTTTATCAAGTGAGCCTGGTGAACCGGACAACGATAACTTGTTCAGACTTCAGAAGGCATTTGGAAGTACTTCTGGGAAGTGCTTGTTGTACTATATCACATGTTCATACCCCATGGGGGAATTGTAATAAATGTTCTAGTATGATAATGTCTATAAAAGACTCGGTCTCTTAGACTTTATTTGTCAATCCTATCAGCCCAGGGTGTTTTTTCCCTTGGTTATTATTGGTTGTTGAATAAACGACTGATAATTTATGAGTTTTTCACTCCATACCTCCAAAGTTGGGGTGGTCGGCTTGGAATTTAGGCCTATTGAGGTTATTAGAGTCTATGTGTCAATGTATAAACATGCTAGACATCATGGTCGAGTCATATGAACATGTCGAAGTCGCCCTAGGTTTTTTCAATTTTTCAATTTTTTAGTTTTTTCAGTGTTTTTTATTAAAATTTAATTTTTCCAAAACTTAGGCTATTTTTTAATAGTTTAATTGGAAAAATTGATTTTGTAATAAAAGTGGGCCAAATAATCTGTTTCAGTCATGTAGGTGCTCATTTTCAAGCTAATAGCACCATGTAAACCCATGGACCCACTATTTCCTAGTTTTGAGTGATTTTCCATCACTCAGGTCAGAAAGCCCCAAAAATCAATTATTGATTATTTTAATTAATAAATTGATGAATAATGGAGCAAATCCAAAATCATAGATCAGTGGATTCTCAGCCGATTTGATTGAAATCAGTCAGATCTGAAGCAGATTGACTAGATCTGACAAATCCTTGACTGGAGGAGGTGATCAAATCAGATCCAGAGTTGATCTTCAGCATCCTTTATGAGGAATTTCACCCTCCCTCTCTCCTCAACACGTTTTGGCTCATCTGGATGAGTTTTGGTGGATGCTTCAGCCAACAGGTTGAGGTGTCAGTCAGAGCAGCTCTTCGATTGACAATTGCACTCAGTGAAACTCAGATATGGCTCAGTTAGACACAGATCAGGAATTGATGGACTCTCCATCAGCATATTTGGTATATGTCCTTGGTATTTGCACCCCCCTTGGGCTGGATCTCCTTCTTTTTGTATATATCGAAGCACAACAGCCTCTTCCAAGCTAGTTAGAACTGGCATTGAGGTGCTGCTGCTATTGTACTGTTGTAATTCTTCATTTGAAATAAAGAAAAGCTTTGGAGGCTAGATGGTGTTGTGCCATTACATGTGTGGATGATTATTTCCATTATTTTACTGAGGTAACCTGTATCTGTAATCATTTTTTGCTAAATTGCTTGTAGATCCGTTGTCAAGATTGATAATAGGATTATTATAATCTTGATAGGAAAGGTGCTTTTCAATAAGTTTATTGACCATCTCCTTCCTTTGATGCATTTTTAGAGATCTAGAATCAACATGTCCTATAAGCTTATATGCATGTTATCTTGAATCTCTGTGTATGTACTAATCGGATCTCATAAGTTTCTTGGCAAGTTATTTGATTTCAGCTGAGCTGCAGGTTCCTACATTGGAGAGGATGCTGATATAGTTTGCTTCTTCACTCTCTTCAAAACCTTCCCAAAGGCATAGTCCCTCAACATTCCACCTGAAAGCTCCACTGTGGATCTTCAAGGAAACCGACATTTCTCTCCTCCTCTTCCTCCCTCAAGATCAACTCTTCACCCGGTTACCTTTTCATAGCTTTGTTTTTGTTTAGATATATCATCTCAAAAGTAATTTCAACATATGTCTATCCTCTCGAAGCTCATAGTCTATATCTTAGTTTTTTTTGCACATAAAGTTCAATTTTAAGAGATCTAGCTAAAATTACTATATTTTCGCAAGCATTTTAGTGAAAATTCGTAGCTTGCTGTTATGGTAGTTGCATTTGCTGTATGATAAAATTTAATAGTCTGAAATATCAGTGAATATTTCATTGGATTCACAAACATAAAGCCAATATCCGAAGGAAATCTTGCTTTCCTTGGTTCCTTTGTCACATGTTTAGCTAGTTTTAAGTTCATCTTTTTTGAGTTAAGGTAGGCTGATCCAAAGGTACTCTTAAAGTGATTTTTGGCATATTTCATTCTGATATGATTGCTTTTTTTTAGCAGGTTTGACAGAAATAAATGAATATGCTGTTCGGATGTGGCCTCGGGAGCGTTAAAATCCCCCCAGGGGTATCCCATTTGACTAGAACCTTTGATTTTCGCACCTTGTAATCTCTTGATTTCAATCCATATAAGGATCAAGAGGAATTATATCAGTTCTATGATATTGTAACTGCTGTTAATAAAATTATTTTTGAATAGGTTCTTTCGAGCCCATTCCCCATTCCCCCTGGGGGGATTTGCATCGGTGTCCTTTTTTTTGCTTTTTGCTCATTTCTTTTCAAACTAGTATTTATCTAATCTGCAGGATAGTATAATTTATTTTATTATTAATTTCATATTCCATACTTTATATTTCAAAGTAATCTTAATAGTTACCCCATGATTTCTCGATTGACCCGAAAGGGGAAAGAGATTCGTGGTAGGACTAATCAGAAAACTAGGATTGTGTATCTATTTTATTTTGATCATTTGTTTTTTTCAGCTATTATAAAATTAACCCCTCCTCGATTCCCCGATTGAGATCCACTTGGATCGAAAGAGGTTCTTGGAGGGTTTTCTTTTAAACAAGAACACCCAATTTAAAACTTACTAAAATTGACAAGACTCGAGTGTGTATGCTCTGCACTTGGCTGCGGTTCATCTGATCAGTCAAGCTATATCAAAAGCACTTGAGTGACTAGTATAATTAGGACTCACTCTCCCAAATTAACAAACATACCGGTGAAAATCCCACACCTAGATCGAACCATCACGGTGGAAAAATACCCAAAGGAAGCGGGAACTTCTGAAAAGTGACCTCAGGGTGCTGATCTCTGTCACACTCTAATGGGTGCGTTATGAACAATAGCCCTAGAGACTCCATTTCATCCCACATATTCCTTGCAGGTAGTCGTGAAGGTTTAGTTTTGGACATACTCCAAGTACTCTAGGGTATATCTGGAGTCCCCCCTTTGCCTAATTTTAATCAACTCACACTTCAATTTTAACTTAAAACATACCAAGAGGCAATCGCAAAACACTCACTCCAAGCACACGCAAGTACATTGTTTCTATTTTTTGACTCCATTCTAAGGCACTGGTTATTTTCTTGTTTTATATATTTATTGTGTCCCAACATTGTGCTTTCGTGTGTTCATATTTTGTATCTTGCCATCTTTGATCATCTATATTTAAATTACAAACTCCTAAGTAACTCATTCATTTTAACATCACAACACCAAGTAATTATTCTTAGTAACTTAATAGGGTCTCCCCCCCTTGGCTTCGTTAGGAGTTGAGCCTAAACGGAGGAGTCAAGAACAAGGTGATAGCCTTGACTCGAGAATTTCCCCCAAGGACACATCGAGTGGCTTGAAGATTTCTGCCACATGACCCAGGTGTGTGAAAGGCTGCAACAACATGCAAGTAGCATCGAACTAGAGATCAAATATATCAGACAGTAGCTTCCGCAACCATACTGCCTCACAAATAGATGAACAAGCTACGACATACTCTTCTTCAGTTGTACTCAGTGACACACAGGATTGCTTCCTACTAAACCAAGATATCACACCTGATCCCATACTGAAGAAACACCCTTAAGTGCTCTTCCTATCGATGTCACTGCCTGCCCAATTTGAATCAACATAACCCTCTAGGTTAATCTTTTGATTTGCATCGTACTTGAGCCCATAATCAATTGTACCCTTCAGGTACCTCAGAATATGCTTTGCAACAATCAAGTGAACATATCTTAGATCTATCAGGAACTGGCTCAAGGTCTTCACAGCAAAGCAAATATCTAGTCTCTTGTTCGTCAGGTACATCAATGACCCAATCATCTGATGATACATTGTAGCATCAATCAACTCTAATGAAGCATCGTTCAATAGCTTCAGGTTCGATGCCATAGGTGTGGCCATAGCCTTGTAGTCCATCATCCCAAACCTCTTTAGGATCTCTATTGCATACTTCCCTTGTCCAAGGAAGATTCCATCTGCACTCTGCCACACCTCTATACCTAGAAAGTAATGCATCATCCCCAAGTCCTTGATTTCAAACTCAGCAGCAAGCTTTCTCTTTGTATTAACAATCAACCCATCCGTGCCTGTCACAAATAAATCATCTACATATAGTAGAAGCATCACTGGGTTTCTATCTTCAACCTTGTAGTAAAGGTTGGAATCAGCTTTACTCTTGGTAAAGCTCAAACTGGATAGAAAGCTGTTAATTCTATTGTACCAGGTCCTGGGTACTTGTTTCAAACCGTATAGAGCTTTCTTCAATCTGCATACATGAGACTCTCTTCTACTACACGTCTTCTTCTACATACACTTCCTCTTCTACTACACCATTCAAGAAAGCAGGCTTGAAATCCATCTGGTGTATCTTCCATTTCATCACTGCAGCCAGAGAAAGTAATGATCTGATGGAAGTGTGTCTGGCTATAGGTGCAAAGGTTTCTTCATAGTCTATTCCTTCTTTCTGAGAGAAACCTCGAGCCACAAATATTTCCTTATACTTTTTAATGCTACCATCTGCAGCATGCTTGATCTTGTAGATCCATTTGGAATTTACAACTGACTTCCCTTCTGGTCTTGGGACAACATCCAAAACAGCATTCTTCATGATCGATTGATATTCTTCGATCATAGCATCCTTCCATTCTTTTCGTTATGTTGCTTCTTCATAACTGGAAGGTTCTTTATCAATGAAATCACATAGTAAAGCTACATACCCGGAGCAGGATTTCGTCCTTATTCTTTCTCCATGATTCTCTTCTGGAGCCCCATATCTTATGCACCTTGGATAAGTTCTTGTACCCAAGCAGGTTTCCTCTTATGAGGATTCTTCTCTAGAGGTGGATCTATAGGTCTTTTTGGTTCTTCAAATTCTTGATCTTCTTCTTGAATTTATTCATTCATGGTTGTATCATGAATTCTGGGTGCTTCTACTTCTTCAGGTTCTTTAGCAGGTATCTTTCTGGATTTGTTGTAAGCTGTGTCTTCATCAAATTTCACATCCCTACTGATGTCAATATTCTTGTATCCTAGGAAATAGATTCTGTAAGCCTTCGAGCTTTCAGAGTATCCCAAAAATATACCCTTCTTTCCTGAAGGATCTAATTTTGTCCTTTTCTCCTTTGGGATGTGTATGTACACAAGACAGCCGAATATTATGAGATGGCTGACTTCTGGTTTCTTTCCGGAGAAGAATTCTTTAGGAGTCTTGTTCTCGACTACTCTATGTGGAGTATGGTTCTGTACATACACCACTATTCTGGAATCTTCAGCCCAAATATGCCTTGGAAGATCTTGATCATGAAGCATGGCTTTTGCAGCTTCCATGATAGTTCTTTTCTTCTGTTCCGCAATCCCATTGTGTTGTGGATTATAAGGAGTGGACAACTCCTTCTTAATCCCCGATTCTTTGCCTAGCTCTTTGAATTCATTCAAAGTGAATTCTCTGCCATTATCTGATAAAAAATTCTTGATCTTCCTCAGTGTTGTTCAAAGTGAATTCAGTGTTGTTCTTGATCAAGGATTTGAATTCCTTGAATTTGCTGGATACTTCGTCTTTGTTATTCATGAAGTAAACCCATGTCTTCCTAAAAAAATCATCAATAAAAGAAACATAATATGCATACCCGCTTAGTGAGTTTGATGACATAGAAATGCATACATCGGAGTGGATGATTTCTAAGATTCCTTTGGATTTGCTTTCACTACTAGGAAATGTCTTCTTTGTATTCTTTCCTTTCGCACATCCCTTGCAGACCCCATCATTTTTTTCTTGGAATTATGGAATACCTTCAAAATCTTTTCTTGCAATAGGTAACACTTTGTAATGCACATGTGCAAGCCTTCTATGCCAAATTTCACTTGGATCTACTATGTCATGGAACAATGCTTGTTATGGATGGCCCTTCAATTTGTACAAACCTCCTTCTTGTTCTCCAATCACCACCGCATCATCGATAGTCTTTCCTTTTGGCCACATGATGACTTGACCGTCTATGAATGCAACCCTCATTCCTTTTGATTCCAATGCTGATATGGAGAGAAGGTTCTTCTTGAGTCCTAGCACAAGCAATACTTTCTTCATTGTTAGAGACTTTCCAGAGTCTAATTTATATGAAGATTCCCCACTACCTTTTATTGGATATTGGTAATCATCTCCTAGCTTCACCTTGTGAGGTGATTCATGTTTTGACAGTCTCACAAAGGATTCCTTGAACCCAGTCATATGTTTGGAAGACCCACTGTCTATAAGCCAATCATCACTTCCATGAGCAATGTTACCTATGAGAGTGGAGATCAGAACATATTCATCCTCGCTTGAAGAATCTTCACTTTCATATCTGGTTCTTTTCTTGGAGGGTTCATCATCCTCTGCAACATGAGCATGATGTATTCTTTTTTTCACCTTCTTCTTGTGAGAGTGACCTTTGTTCTTAGGACAGTATTTTGCAAAGTGTCCTCTTTCATCACATGTATAACATCTCAATTTTGATAGGCCCCTTCTAATGTTATCTCTATGATGAGGATCCTTACCTTTGGAGTAATGAGATCTTGTTCTTCCTTTCTTGGAGTGCACTGTGAGAGTCTTCTCTTCTCAAGCTCCTATCCATGCTTCTTCTTGAGAACATTCTTCCCATAGTCTGCTAAATTTGACTAACTTATTTCTGGCACAAATTCCTTGGATGAAAGAATCCCATGACCTAGGAAGGCCATTCAGTGTTGTCATCATAATCTCTGCATTCTCCACTTCTTCATCTACAGCTTCTAATTGTTCCTTGATCTGAGAAACCCTTGTGAAGTAAGGCTGGATGGTCTTTGCATTATGAATATTCACATTCTTCAGTTGATTCCTCAGAGTCATCTTCCAGTTTATGTTCTTTCCTTCAAACAATTTGGTTAGGGCATCAAACATAGCTTTAGGTGTCTTGAGAGAGGAAACATGAGGTATAAGGTGATCCTTGATAGAATAAGCAATGATCCTCTTTGCCATAACCATATTCTTCTTATGTAAGGCCTTTGCCTCATCTCCCTCTGGAACTAGAACCTCCTCATGGATGTAGGATTCTAATTCATTCTGTTCCAGGACCAAGGAGATCCTATACTTCCAGGCTCAGAAGTTATCAGCTCCCTCAAGCTTTTCATCAAGCTTGGTATGATGATACATCTTAAACTGAGAACCTCAAATGGAAATACAAAATATTTAGATCTTACCAGGTCAAGATGTCAGATTTGGATTTGGAGCTGAAATCCCGTAGTACTAGAATATGAGAAAATTAGGGTTTTTCTTTTCCGGAGATCTGTCCACTCAAATGCCTTGAAATTTGTCCCTAACTTCAATTTTTGGGAGGAGATCAATCCAGGCCTGGGCTCACTGAAAAATTCCTCTTCTGTGAAAAGCCCTAATTTTCGGCACTAGTGTTGGGTCCAAAACTAAAAAACCTTAGAATTGGATTCCACTTCGACAGAAAGATGCGCCCTAAGGAGGAGAGTTATTCCACCTTAATTTTGATGAAAATATATGGCGGAATATCCATAAACTAGGAAACCCTAGTTCCCACAGCTGCACAGTGTCTTCTTCTCAGGTTAGCTCTGATACCATGTTAGTTTTTCAACATTAAGCTAGCATTATTAGGATATTTAACTGAGAGAACAACAAGTACAACAATCAAACACAAGAGACAATGAACAAAATGTTTTTCCTCATGGAAACCATAAATGGAGAAAACCCCGCAACTTCCTTAGAGATAGAATCAGCACCAAAACAGTAAAAGCCCAAAACAGTAAGTGATCTCCCAACAGCAGTAACCTTCTTCTTATCTAGCCCTAGTGTCTTTTCCTTCCTCAAATATGTGCTACACTTGAGTGTGTATGAGTTGTGTGATAAATAGAGACTCCACTTATATATTTATACTAATCCCGACATGACTAAAACCCTACCAGGGCTGACCTCTACTAGGAGAGTCTAATAACCCTAGTGCCCCGGAACTATAGGGACTTTAACCCTTAGACAATCAGAGGGTTACCCACAATGACTTGACATGACTTGTTTACATTATTGATCCTCCTGATTGGAACATCAGGGCATGAAAAAATGACTCAATTACATTATAGATACATCCCGAAATAAACATCGGGTTACAATACATAAGATACATAGATGAATACATTCCGAAGTTACAAATAGATCAACATACAATACAGAGAACTGAACCGAGTTCTCATCTGGCTCAACAACCTAATATATATGATTACAAAACAGTTACAAAATAAATACCTGTCGGTTCGGTGAACCAACACAACCTTAGGTGGCCGACCTAATCTCTTGTTTAGTTGGCCGACCGACTTAGTCGACTGATAGACTAAGTCGGCTGTCGTTCAAGTTGACAAACCAACTTGCTCCTCCAACATCTCCCCCGTGAACAAACCGTTTCTTCATCCCAAAGAAACAGGGAGGTACAAAAATCTTTCTGTCTGTCTTAGTAGTCATTATGATGTGCTTGGTCTTCATGGGCTATGAAGTCTGATGGTCGGTCTTTTCTGTACATAGACTTCGACAATTGCTGGGGCTGTCACTGCTAGGTGATGTTGGAAATCTGTCCAACTTTGTAATATTTTTTGGATGTCGATGGTGAGTGTAGTCAGACTTGATAAGATCGACATCTTCTATGAAATGAAGATTTCAGCTATTCTCTACATGTCATGACCCATAAAATGGTCCTTCTCCTCTGCAGTCTCTATAAGTCGTTTCATCTGCGGGCAGATGATGTCGACTTTTTCCAAGTTGGGGATAGCTTGGTGCACCCACTGATGAGCTTGGTTTCTACAGTTTAGTTATCTCTAGCACTATTTGATCTTCAATTGTGCTTTTAAGTGCTGTATCAGTGGGCTTCCTCTTCTCAAGCGTTTGGATTTCCTGTCGGGTCTGCCTGGTTTATTGATAGACTCACCCATAGTAATCAGGCCAGTCTCATAGTATTTCCTCTGTGATAACCAACTCCTCCATGTGATCTTGTAACACTTTGTAAGCTTCAGAGAAGGTGGTGTGTTGCGCCATCAGCAGTTGGATGGTTTCTTCTTTCTGCTCCTCCTTTGTTTCCTGAAGCTGTATTTGGAGTGCCGACACCATGCTTTCAAATAGCTGATAAGCTCTTTCAAGTGGTTTGTCGGTGTCGACCTCAAATGGTCCTAGAATTACTGATTGTGCAAGGTTTCTACATTTGTTGAGGAACTCGACCTATTCTTTTTCCTTGTTGTCAATTTCCTTACATCTCTGCTAGCTCCTTGTCTTTGCTTCGACTGCTAGTGTTTTTAGGAGTTGTCCTAGCTCTGCATCGGTCAGTGAGGTTGCATCTTTCAATTTGATATGGACCTTTGATGGCTGTCCATGATTCTCCTTCTTCTATTTGTCCTTCTTCTTCTTCTTATTTTCCGTTTCTATTTGTGTCAGCACCTATGTACCTGCAAAAGTCGAGTCAGGATTTTTGGTTTGTGGTATAGTAGTGGTTGATGGTTTCTCTGTTTGGGGAGGTGGGATGACTACTGCGTCTGGTTGGTTAGATGCAAGGGGTACAAAAGTGGATGGAGTTGGTGCTGATGGTTGTGGTGGGGTTTGTTCCGAGTCAGGGGGTGGTGGTGGTGGTGGTGATGGAGTTGGTGAATGGTTGGGGTTGATTGGGTTGGTGGAATTGATGTCAAGAGGTGGATTGTCAATATGAGGAGGTGAATCCAAATTAGAGAATATTTGGTTGATTTCTTGATTTATATCGTCAATATTCTCTTCTTCTTCTCCTCCGGTCGGATCAGTGGCTGGTAGGTGGCGTTCTGGTACAGTTGGAGTAATAGTCGAGGTCTGACGTCCAACAACTTCAGCTTCCTTGTCTGGATTTCTCTCAAAGGTCGAAGTGATAGTTGCAAAGCTATTTGGTTTGTGGGGTATTTGGCTAGTTTGGGGGACTGGTAGTGGGTACCCACCGACTTCGAAAAGAGGTGATTTTGTAGAGAGCTTCTGTACTTGGGTGAAGATCGCAGGCAATTTTTCTATGTGAGCCTGGAGGTCTCTATCCCTGTCAAACTTCTCTTTCACAGATTCTAACATAGAAATTTTGCACAAGTCGAGTGGGCTTATCGACTGCTATTTTGGTATTTGCTCCTCTGTTACTTTTGTCAAGGATGGAGGTGGAGGCATAGACACAAGATCTACAACATTTTCAGGTGTCGACATGTGGGTGATCTTGGATTTCTTTGGTCGACCTAGTAGTGCTCCTGCCTTGACAAATATTTGGAACTGGGTTTCCACCAGCACTTTATTTGTTGCGGCATCTTCTATTATTTTGATGGCCATAGCTCCTAGTTCCTCCTTGCCATCTGATGATTCTACAATGATAAGCTTGCGCTTACCTTTTCCTTGTTGTCGTTGTTGTGTCCTTATCTTCTTTATTGCAGCTGCTATCTCTTTTGACAATTTTCTTATAATGGTTTTTGTGATAGCATATTCTGGGTTTTCTGGTTTTGTCTCTCCCCTTGGATCCTGGGTCGGGATGAGACTTTCTGTATCCAAAGTGATTACCTGCTGCTCTACTTGTGTTTCTTCTATTTGTGGTTCTTCTCTCTGTGCTGTCGGAGGTTTGATGATTATTTGTAGTCGGCCAGTGTGTTCGACAGGTGTCTCCTCCGACACAAAGCTACTTATGTAGAGGTTCAGCTCATAATGCTCTTCTTTCTCTTGGTCTGTTAATGAATCCTCGATTGAGAAGTTGATTTCCTTGGCCTTCACTAGAATTTTCATTTTTTTCCCAGCTTGTCAAGATAGTTCTCGAAAGATCTGTTCGACCGACGAATAATAATCAAGGGCTTTTGCATTTGATTTTTTTCCCTGCATGTACCTCACCGAAATATGGTCGAGCTCTACTTGGATGTGGGAATTTTCTGGTAGACTTCGTCGGATGTTTTGAGGCACCCTCCATCTATTCGTGCGGACTTTTAGCTATTGGAGCCAGTTCTCCAACAACATTTTTCCGTCTTCAAGTTCCTTCAAGGTTCCTTTCTGGGAGAATGGTTTGAATCTCCACATGTGGAACCTTGTCGGTTCTTGAAGAATTTGGTTTCCTTTGGGGAAAATATGGTACATGACTATCCATAGTATGAGGGATGGGAGCCTGATGATTCCTCCTGTCTCTTGACATCTTTCATAGATGGTCTTGACCATGTCGACGACATATTCAACCCATCTGTATATCTTTCCATTTGTCGTAATGGTGTCAACAGCCTCTAACATGTCTAATTTGAGGTCGTTGCCTCGACCTTCAAGGGTGAGTGTGATGGCTATTATTTTGGCCACAATCTGTGGCGTTTAGGCTATGATTTGACTAATCATCAACCCCTTCGAGTTTTTTCCCGAAACCGACCCGGTTAGTTCTTCGACCAGTCCCTCTTTAATACCGACTGGTACTGGGTCTCCTTTATTTGAAAGTCCTATTAGCTTAGAGATGACTTCCCCGGAGATGTCGACCAGTTGGTTGAAGTAAAATCGGCCATTGTGGTATCGACTTATTATAAACTTGATGACTATTTCTTTTGTGCCACCGAAATTGGCCACGAACGGTGCATTGACATAGTTGAAGATGGTAGTGTATTTTATTTTCTTTGTAGCTTGAGTAGGCTTCTTGTCAACATAAGCCCTTTCTTGCATCTCGGTCCATAGTTTTTGCCATGAGCCTTCCTACACCTTAGCATTCTTAATATTCTTTAACCTTCGGACTAAAGGTGTTTCGACAGTCTGTAATTCCTTGGCTTTGGCTGAGGCTCTAGTCTGTTTTGGTGCCATCTTGTCGGTTTGGTGGTCGATTTCACTAAGGTATTCACGAGTCTAGTATTTATAGGGGACACTTTATATGTTTTTTTCGATGAGTGTATTAATGGTGGACATGATGTTCCAGCTGGAACACTTGAGTGTACGTTAATGGCGAATTGCTTTCGGCACTCGAGGTCATGAATGCGGGATGGGACTATCGAGGTCTTCGGTCGATGTCGGTTATGAAAATGGTCGATGGTGTTATGTCGATGGGCATGATGTCGGTTTTCGAAGTGGTAATTTTCTGTCATAGTTTTCTGCATGTACGGTATTATTTTTCTTTTTGGATTTTTAGATTTTTATAGCTTTTGTTTTAACCATTATGGTCATTATATGATTTTTGTTTTTTTTTGTTTTAGTTTCTATAGCATTTTAGTCAAGCTCCATTAACGAGTTTCTGAAATACTATGCCTTGTAACGTTCATAGTCAGACTGATCTGTTGGTATGTATCTCTTCAACAACATAGGGTCCCATCCATTATGTATGTAACTTTTTAGTTTTACCTTTTACCCAACTATTGTATAGTAAAGCAAGATCTCCCACCGACAAGTTTTTGTTTTTGATGTTTCTGGTGTGCCATGCTTTTTGTTGTTGTTTCAGAATTTATTGATGTTGTATCGTGAGTAGTCGATGTTCTTCTAGTTTACTCAATTGTAGTAGCCAGTCCTTTAATCCTTGTTCGACATCGACATGTAGGATCTCTGCAATAATAGGTGTCTGTTGTCGAAAGTGTAATGGAACTACTGCTTCTTGTCCATAGACTAGTCGAAAGGGGGTTTGGTCGGTCGAGCGTTTATATGCTGTTCTGTATGCCCATAATACTGCAAGTATTTTCTCATCCCAATCATCTTTATTAGCATTACATATTTTCGTTAATCCTTTTGTTAATGTTTTATTAAATGCTTCAATTGCTCCATTCAACTAAGGATGGTATGTTGTACTCCAACGGTGGTTGATTTGGAACTGGTTGGTTAGGGATTTGATAGTTCTATTGATAAAGTGTGTTCCCTGGTCGCTAATTAGGGTTAGTGGACATCCAAATCTAGTAATGATATTCTCATAGATAAACTTAGTAGCTATCTCACTAGAACATGTGTCAACTAGTTCTGCCTCTGCCCATTTGGTTACATATTCGACTGCGGTTATGATATACCTTGTGCCTGTCTTTTTTGCTGGTATAGGAAATCAATCTATGAAGTCTATGGCCCAAATTTCAAATGTCAAACTTGGGTTTACTGATATCAAAGGAATTTCTATGCTAGGTAGGGGTTGACCTAGTCGTTGACATCTGTCACATTGACTTACAAAAATTTTGCAATCTCTGTGAAGTGTCGACCACCATAACCTTGACTGTTGGATTTTCTTTGCAGTTGTGTCTACTTGGAAATGTCCTCCTGCAGGTCCATAATGTGCTTCATGCATAATGTTGACTTTTTCATGTTCTAGTACACACCTTCTAAGGATGTCATCTAATCCCATCTTGTAAACAAATCCATTTATAAGACTATATGGTGCAGCTTTCATAGCTAGGATTTGTTTCTTCTTTGTACTCATTCCTTATGGTGCTTGTCCATCTTCTAAGAACTGGGCTATTTCCTCTAACTCTACTGGGATTTCTTCTATTCGAAATAGATGTGCATCTGGTAAGTCAACTTCGACTCCTATCGGCTCCTCTCCTGTGTCGATTCGGGATAAATGGTCGGGACCAACATTTAACTTACTTAGTCTGACAACAACTTCAAATTCGAATTCTTGGAATAGTAGTAGCCATCGACAAATCCTTCCATGATGTAGTGGTTTATTGATGAGATATTTAAGTTCCTAATGGTCTGTATAGAATATAAATGGGTTAGCTAGAAGATAATGTCGATATTTTTGTAATGCAAAGACCATTCCTAGTGCTTCTCTTTCTGTTGTTGAATAATTTCTTTCAAATTTATTTAATTTTATGCTACTGTAAACTATAGGATAATCCATTCCATCATCTCCTGGTTGAGTTAAGATTGGTCCTATTGCTAGGCCTGATGCATCAATATGAACATGGAATTTGATCGACCAGTTTGGAAACCTTAGGATTGGTGCTTTGACTAGTTTTCTTTTTAATTTTTCGAATGATATATGGCACTCCTCTGTCCAATTGAACTCTTTATCTTCCCTTAATAGTTCTTCAAGTGGATAGGTCATATCTGAATAATATCTTATGAATTTTTTGTAATAGCCTATGTGGCCAAGTAAATCCCTGATTTGTTTTGGGTTTATTGGTGGTTTTAGGTCGAGGATAATTTTGATTTTTGCAAAGTCGACCTTAGTACCTTCTTTACAGACAATGTGCCCTAGCAATATCCCTATAGGGGTGACAAATATACACTTCTTGATATTTAAGGCTAATTGGATTTGTCAACATCTTTTCAACATAATTCTTAGCCACTTGCAATGATCCTTTAACATGGAGTATATTGTCCAATCATTAAAGTATATGGCCATGGTCTTGTAAATATATTCTTGAAATGTTTTGACAACAATTCTAGAAAATACTACAGGTGCATTTTTTAATCCAAAAGGCATAACCTTGTAAGCAAATGAGCCAAATTTACTTACAAATGTTGTTGTTTTCTGATCCTCTTTAGCTATTGGCACTTGGTTATAACCTGGGAATCCATCTATAAATGAGTAGCATTCATGTCCTACAACCTCATTTAAGATTTCATCTGCATAAGAAGTTGGAAATGGGTCTGTCAGTGTCACTTTATTTAGTTCTCTGAAGTCGACGTAGATTCTTAGTTTGGTTGGATCATGTTTCTTAGGTTGTACAACCATTGGACTTGCCCATTCTGATTGGTCAATAGGATAGATGATGCATGCTGCAAGCATGTTATCAATTTCCTTTTTGACTATCTCTTTGTATTTGTGAGCTAGATTATATGGCCTTTTCTTCACAGGTTGAACATCAGGTTTAGTGTCAATCTTCATTTCTCCCATTTCGTGGACTAAGCCTTTGAGGTCTTTATAATCTATAGCAAATACATCTTGGAACTCTTTTAATAAGTTCACTATCTCTGTGGTCTACTCTTCACTCCAGTGGTCACCATTCTTTGCCATTTTTGGTCGGTCATCATTTGAGATGTCAAATTCTCTAGTTTTGACTTTAGCATCTAGCCATCCTGGTGCTTTGGCTTCATTGATTAGTCAACTTCCTTCTTTAAACTGGGAGAATGTGGCAGGGAAGTCGGCTGCAGACATTCGGTCAGTCTCCTCCTTGTCAGTTGTTTCAACTTTAAGGACTATACGAATAGGTTTGGTCATTTCGACATGGTTTGATTTCCATCTAAAGCTTTTCCCTTCTGTATTTTCATTTTCTAACTGTAGTCTTGTCGAATGTGGTATTGTCCTGGTTTGTATATTTTTACAGTTCCTTATCTATCGGTTATCTTTTAAGGGTTTATTTTATGTCGGTTGTATACATTCTTTAATCTGTTTTGCTGCTTCGACCAACTTTTCATTTTGTGGGATAAAGTTGAAATATTTAATGAAATTTTCTCTGAGTTCATGCCATAAAAATGTTTCACCTCTAGCTTCTTCCATTTTATACCATTTGTTTGGTAATTCGACCAGGGTTGATGGAAATAGGTGTGCCCATGTTCGTTCATCCTTGTATCCAAGTTTTCTCCATTCTTTTTCACATGTCTTAATATGATCTTTTGGATTCTGTCCTTGGATGAATATAGGTATTTGAGCCTGTTTGGTTAACTTCTTTCCTTCAAATCTTTCTACAAAGAAAGTTGAAGCTGTTGTCCAGGTTTGCAGTCTTGTCTAGTGGGTATCCCATCATCTAGCAGCTTGTCCTATAAAAGTTTCTACTAGGCTTTAAAGTCAGCCATGTTCACCAATATTTTTGGAAACTTGTTCTACATGCATGACTGGTGATTCTCTTTCCTTGTATCTTGGTATTTGTGTATTATTTACATTAGTAGCTTTTAAAGTAGAGTATTCCCTAATTTTCTTCTCAAATATTTTTGGGACAATGGACACTATGAAGCACTGTTGGGTGGGATTTTTCTGTACATTTTGGATATTCCAGCACCCTCTTGCTTGTGTTTCATAGTTATTGACTTCCCAATCATATAATTCTGCATCTGAATTATAACCGACTGAGTCTTGGTTGCCTAAATGAAGTTCTCCATAGATATTAGCATCTGTATAATCTGCATTGTTTTGTATCTGATACAGTTATTGGATGTTGAATTCTTCATTGATAGGTTCAGTCCAAGTTTCTCCTTGAGATGGATGAATAGGTACAATGACCTTTTGTCCATTTCCTTTTAATTTGATTCTCTCTTTGTCTAGGGATATCGATGCTTTCATCTTTCAACCCCAAGGTCGACCAACTAACGTTGGGAAGGAACTAGATCCTTCCTTAGGGTCAATGATTTCGAAGTCGACTTTGGTTGAGATTCCTTTTATAGTTGTGTCAACGTTTTTCCAGACTCCAATAGGTTCAATTAGACCCTGGTCGGCTAGTTTCAGGTATATACCTGAATCATATAGTCGAGGTATGACCATTTGTTACCAAGTGTCACGATTCATGATGTTTACTTGTGATCCAAATTTGAGCACTACTTGTCGAACATGGTATCCTTCAATTTGTAGGTCTACAAGTGGGTCAGCATCAGTTTTTTCTTTTTGATTTAAACTGCAGATATTCTTTGTTTGTTTTTCGAATTTGTTGTGTTTTATTTCATATAGCAAATCGATGAACTGGGATACTGAGTTGTCTTTTTGTACAAGCTGTATTAATTATTTTATTGTGTTATCTCGATTGTCATTAGCCTCTTCCTGTCGTGCAAATTATTTGAATACATTTGTTGCCTCTTTATATGTTTGTTTTTCTTTGAGTTGATCAAGGTAGACATTCTTTTCTTTTATTTTGCTGATTTTTGGGTTATCACTTCCTATTTTTGTCCCTTGTCGGGTTATAATATGCAAATTCTTTGTGTTTATTACATCATTTTTTGGCACACACGACAAGATATTAACATTTTTCTTTGTATTTATTTTATCCAGCATGGTAGGGCAATCCTCTAGTGAGTGATCCCCTACTCCACAATGAGTACAAAATTTGAGGTCAGTTCTGTCTTTATATGGATAGTCTGCATACCAATGTCCCTCCTTATAACATGTAAAGCATTGGATGGGTCAACGTGGTCGATTGTCTCAATTTCCAGAGAATCGACCTCAACCTTCATAGCCTCCACGTCGATTGTCATACCAGCGCTTGTATCTTCGACCTTCATATCTCTGATTGTTTTGATCATTTGGTAAGTTGTTTTTCTCATTATGTTGTGCAACTACAGTGGTTTGGTAGACTACATGATAATTCTGTCAGTTCTTCAGGTTCAAATGGCAGTCAGCTGTGTTATGATTTTTAGTTTCGCAGATTGCACACCAAGATGCCTTGTCATTCTTCATGTTGAACGGGAAATCTTTTGTTGAGTGGTCCCCATGCTCTTGGCAGATGTCACAAAAACATTTCTTCTACACGAATCGAATGTCCTGTCGGCTGATTTCCTGTCGACAGTTGTCTTTTGAATGTCCGACCGTCGAGCACTTCGTGGACCAAATATCTTGACTTTTGAGGTTTAATTCTTTTAATGACTTCTACACGATCTCAAGCTATTCTTCTAGTCTGTGATCAGTGGAGTATGCTGTTATGTCATCATCCATTTCCACTTGGAGAGCTTTTGTAAGCACATCTTCGTAAGACTTGAATATTTCCAAACTTATGTGTCGGCGGATTTTCTGAGATAAACCTGCAAGAAACCACTGGATTAATAATTGTTCATCTATAACATAGTCCAGTTGGCTAAGAAGGTCTTTCCATTGCTTATCGTAGTCATGGATAGTTTCTCCTGGATTCTGCAATGTTGTTTTTAATTTCTTTGTTGCTAGATGTTTTGCATCTGGAGTTTTGAAAAATGATAAAAATTGCGCTTTGATCTCGGATTTGGTTTCTCTAGGTTGTCTTTTAGAAAAGGTCATATACCAAGTTAATGCCCTTTTCCTCAAGGCACCAATGAACTGTTCCATCTACTTGTCTTCATCCGTAGCTTGGTTAGCCTCCCAAGTTGATTCATAGACGAACCAATGTCATCTGGGATCCTCATCCCCCTCATATAGAGGAGTGTGTGCTGACCCATGAACCATGTCGGAATCACTGTCATTGCTTTCAGGAGGTGGTGGTGGTGGAGGTGGGGGTGGGGGTGGTGGGGTTATTTGCTTATTCCTCTCTGTAGAACTATCATCGACGGAACTTTCATCTCCGTCGGTTGTTTTTGTCGTTTCGTCTTCGACTAGCAGTCAGTTGATTTCGGCTTCTTTTGTTAATGTCCAACTGTAGTTACCTATCCACAGTTCTGAATGTTCTCTATCCTCCAAAGATGTATTTGGCAGGGAGGGTGCTCCTTCACGTGTCAGTAAAAGTAAGTGGATATTTTGGTTGGAGGGTACCGCTTGAAAGGTAACCCAATTTCCTTCTTATAATCGATGGATAATGAGGTGTCTTCCAGTGTATGTCTCATCGTCTAGTCGACTCCATATACCAAAGTCACCAGCTCCTAGTCAAAGGTCCTCTTCAACAATAGTTTGTATCTGGGTACGCGGATTCAATGGAGATAGAGTTGTTCCTTCTTGGGGAGCTCTTAATTAGAGAGATTTTGGCTACTCTATCCACAATTCTTCTTCCATAGGGGACGCCTCTTCTTCCATGCCTTCTTCTTGTCGGTCATGACCTGACTCTGGCGGATTTCTTTCCTGGTTGATCACCCTAGTACTCATTCCTCTATGCAGCGCTAAGGATCTTTTTCTTCTTTCTTCCCTCCTTTGTTGTCTCTCTTCCCTCTCTATTTTCTCAACGTCCGACATACCTTTGTGTGATACTATCTTCTTGATTTCCCTTTTGGTCGACCTCTCATTACTGGTGATTGGTATCTACTTCTAGTTGACTAGAATCCACTCCACTTTATCTTGACATATGACCAGCTACCCCCCCAATAGCCTACCAGACACTTTAGAAATCCCGGATAGTTCGGTCTACTTGCTTAGGAAGTATCCCCACTCCATTTCTGCAATGAATTTTTCCCACCTCTTTTGTTTTTCTGCCTAGTTAGGGTTTAATGGCAGTCCGTGAAGTGATGGATGAAGTTCGACAATATGACCCACTCCCTTCTTGATCAGGAACTTAAACAACAAGGTCGGTAAGGAGCACAGAAATTGCTCAGTGAGGTATGTGTAAAATTTCTCCTTGACGGTTTCCACCGAAGTTCTGCCTTCTACTGCTTGCTCCTCATAGAAGTCGTCGACGATTTTTTTGAACCACTCCGACAAGTTTGTTCTTCCCCCTCGGATCAGTTTTTCTAGAAGCTGTTGATCTTTAGTCCCTTCCGGCTTTTTCATCCAGGAGTTTCTTTAGAAGTTGGGGCACTGATTCTACAAACTTCTCATGTGTTTCTGTAAAGAATATTTCTTTTGCTTGTGTGATCTTCAATCTGTTTCTTCGTGAGTAATTCTAAAAATAATTTGCAACTTTACGTTCCCACCAGTTCTTAATCTCCTGTTCTGATAGCATCTATTTGCATACATTTTAGACATGTACTACCGAAAACAGAACCAATGTTGTAATCTCACAGATCACATAAGGTTACCAATAATACATACTAAAACATACATACCTAACAAAGACAAGAGATAAACACAAGTAGATGAATTAACAGATTAACATCAATGGGTCTATACAATATAAAGAACTGAACCAAGTTCTAATTGGGCTCAACAGCCTAATATATATGATTACAAAACAATTACAAAATAACTACCTATCGGTTCGGTGAACCGACACGACCTTAGGTGGCCAACCTAATCCCTAGTTTAGTTGGCTGACTGACTTAGTCGACTGATCGACTAAGTCGGTTGTTGTTCAAGTCGACATACCGACTTGATCCTCCTATAGCCATCTACAAATGCAACCCTCATGCCTTTTACATCCAGTGCCAATATGGATAGAATATTCTTCTTTAGTCCTAGTATAAACAAGACATCCTTTATTTTCATAGACTTTCTAGAGTCTAGCTTGTAGGAGGATTCACCACTACCTTTTATGGGATATTGGTACTCATCCCCAAGTTTCACCTTGTGGGGTGAATTATGTTTAGATAGTTTCTCACAAGATTCCTTGAAACCTGTCATGTGTTTGGAATCCCAACTGTCAATAAGCCAATCTTTGCTTCCATGAGTGACAGTTCCCGTGAGAGCGGAGATCAGAACATATTCTTCTTCACTTGAAGAGTCTTCACTTTCTTGTTTTACCTTCTTCCTAGGAGGATCATCATCCTCAGTAGTGTAAGCATGATGTCTTCTTTTGGAGTTCTTATTCTTCTTGGATCCATTCTTATTCACGGGACAACTTCTAGCAAAGTGTCCTCTTCCATCACATGTATAACATCTGAGTTTGGATGGATCCCTTCTTACAAAATTATTTTTCTGATGAGAATGCTTACCTTGGTGATGATGATTTTCCATTCTTCCTTTCTTAGAGTGTACTGTGAGAGATTGATCTTCACTTCCCATCTTTTCTTCTCGAGCTACTATTTGAGCTTCTTCTTATGAACATTCTTCCCATATTCTAATGAACTTGATTAGATTCTTCCTAGCACAGATTCCTTGGATGAAAGAATCCCATGACCTAGGGAGACCAGTCAAGGTTGTCATCACAATTTTTGCATTCTCCACTTCTTCATCTTCTTCTTCCAGTTGTTCTTTGATTTGAGAGACCCTTGTGAAGTATGAATGGATGGTCTCCTCATTATGGATCTTTACATTGTTCAACTGGTTCCTTAAAGTCATCTTCCAGTTGATGTTCTTCCCTTCAAACAATTTGGTTAGGGCATCAAACATAGCTTTAGGAGTCTTGAGGGAGGACACCTATGGTATGAGGTGATCCTTGATTGAATCAGCAATGATCCTCTTTGCCATAACCAACTTATTCTTATGTAAGGCCTTGGCCTCATCTCCCTCTGGAACTGTAACCTCCTCACTGATATAGGAGTCCAATTCATTTTCTTCCAAGACCAAGGAGATCGTATACTTCCAAGCTTGGAAGTTATCAGCTCCCTCAAGCTTTTCATCAAGCTTGGTATGATGAGACATCTTAACTGAGAACCTCAAATGGAAATACAAAAGATTTAGATCTTACCAGGTCAAGATGTCGGATCTGGATTTCGAGCTGAAATTCTGTAGTGCTGGTTCAGGAGCAAATTAGGGTTTTTCTTTTCTGTAGTTCTGTCCAACCAAATGCTTTGATTTTGATCCCTAACTTCGATTTTGGGGAGGATATCAATCCAGGCCTAGGCTCACTGAAAAATTCCACTTCTGTGAAAATCCCTAATTTCCGGAAGTAGTGTGAGGTCCAAAACTAAAAAACCTCAGAATTGGATTCTGCTTCAACAGAAAGATGCGCCCTAGGGAGGAGAGTTGTTCCACCCTACTTTTGTTGAAAATATGTGGAGAAAGATCCACAAAGTAGGAAGCCTAGCTCCTGTAGCTGCATAGTTTCTTCTTCTCAGGTTAGCTCTAATACCATGTTAGATTTTTAACATTAAGCTAGCATTATATTAGGATATTTAACTGAGAGAACAACAAGCACAACAATCAAACACAAGGGACAATGAACACAGTGTTTTTCCTCAGGGAAACCATAAATGGAGAAAACCCCGCAACTTCCTCAGAGATAGAATCAACACCAAAAGTAAAACCCAAAACAGTAAGATGATCTCTCGACAGCAGTAACCTTCTTTCTTCCTTGCCCCGGTGTCTTCTTCTTCCTTAGCTATGTGCTACAACTGAGTGTGAGTGTGTGTTTGATAAATAGAGAGGTTGGCTCTCTATTTATACTAATTCCCGACTTGACTAAACCCAACTAGCGCTGACTTCACTAGGTGAGTCTAATAACCCTAGTTCCCCAGAACTGCGGGGACTTTAACCCTTAGACAATAGGAGGGTTACCCACCTTGACTTGAAATGACTTGTTTACATTATAGAAACTCCCGCTCGAAACATCGGGACATGACATGACTCAAGTACATTACAAATACATCTCGGAATAAACATCGGGCTATAATACATAAGAAATACAAGTGAATACATTCCGAAGTTACAATTACATCAACAGAACCAAGCTCCCTAGGACCACCAGGCCCTCTGGGAGCACTAGGAGGAGGACCACCATGCCCTCTAGGGGGAGGACCTCCATAAGGTGGCCCTCCGGCACCTCCGGCAGTATCAATAGGTATTCCTCCCAGGCTAGCATGTAAGAACAATTGGGTTTCCCCCATGGAGTAAATGTATTGCCAAGATAGGGAATTCTAGTGTAGGACATCCCTATAGGGGTGGGTTGATAATTCATATTTCCTATAGGTACTTGATTTGCTGGGTAACCATACCCCCAAGAGGCTTGATTAACTACAGTTTGTGACCCTAAGGGCTAACCCGAACTCAATGGAGGGTTAATGATATTTGTATTGGTAGAAGGAATGTCAACTGAGGATGGGCCTACAGTAGTGGTCTGTCTATTATTAGTAACAACTCCACTAACCATTAATGTATATCGCGTCGAGGCTTAGCCCCCAATGTTAAAAGGTACTGATACAACTGGAATTAAAGATTTCCCCCTAGGCATGGAAGTCATGGGAGGAATAGAAACATACCTAACATTAGAAACTGTAGGGTCGAAGGTTTGATATGGATGGTGTGGAGTCTCAACATGTTCAATAGGTTTCATAGAGTCAACGAGTGAATGATATCCAGCTGGCCAAGGATTTGTATTACATGGGAGAATATCCGAAATAGGTTCTTTATGAGGTACAAGGGTGGCTAAGATTGTATCTAATCTATGCATTCTCTCTTGAAAATCACGTGCATGGTGGATAGATGCTTGGATTTCTCTATACTCTTCTTCACTTGGTGAAGGTTGTTCAGGGGAGGGCCTATTTACCCCAAATGAGGAAATGGCCTACCCCATAGAAGTTCCCCAAAATGGAGCATCGGGACCATAGTCTGGATGATTAGGACTATCAACACGACCTTCCACGGGAGCATGGAAAGAAGTCGTAGCTGTAGGAGGCTGTTGGACCAAGGGAGTGGTGTAAAAAGCGAATTGATATCCTCTTTCTACAACCAGGTTATCTTCCACATGGGAAGTAGTTGTATCTCCTTAGTCGGTGGCTTCCATTGGACCTTCTCCTATTACGGGAGGAAATTTGGGTGGCAAGCCCTGTGTTCTTCTAGATCATCTCAAATGAAACTCAGCCAGATTGCACAATCACTAATCTAACCTAGGGTTTCAAAACTAAGAAAAATCACACCAAAACATTTCTCCTACTCAAACTACAAGCTAACAAGCAAATTCAAATGATAGGATGAGCTCAACTTATCGGTCTCTCACCAGGATTGTCAAGCAGGTGCAACGTGCGATATACCACAAGGGTACGTACGTAGTAATCTCCCCGAATGTTGTTTTCAATGTATTTCTCCACACAAGATGACCAAAGGGTTTTTTTCATATGGACAAGGTATCCTAGTGGGCTCTCCCAATATACTCAAGGTATGTGGGAGCTCAAAATGGTAGTAGTGCTATCTAATGCACAACCATTCACAAGGGGACTTTCGATAAACAATCAAGTATGTGAAGTACCTTTCTATATACCACAAGGGTACGTGAAAGGTCATTCGATATACTAACGGTATGTGGAAGAACCACATGAGTCTCGGGTTGTAGTGCAGACAAATAATGATAGCTCCTACATTTTACGACGCCTGAACACATCACTAACCTATCACTCAAATTTCTATACAATTTTAGACCTATAACTACCATTAATTTTAAAGTGGATGGTTAGGTGAATGCATGGAATTTTAACAGAAAAGTAAAATCATGCAAGTATGAAATGCAAGTTCATTCACTTTACCATTCAGAGTATGCCTAATTACGGGAAGGAGAGAGAGTGTTTGCTTTTCAATTTTGCTTTGAAACCAAAAATTTCCCAAACAACTACACTAATTTTTTTTTTCGGACATACAAGCAAACAACACTTCTTCAAATCAAATCTTTTGAAAGCAAACAGATAGGATAAGATCTCTTTTCTAAAAAGAAAAAAAAACAACAATAAAAAAGGATAATCGATATTTTTTCAATTTCTTTTATTAAACTGGAAAGATCTAACTAAAACTACTTGTATTTTTTCTTTTGATGAGATGACTATATGAAGTAAAGGGAAGAACAATGGAGATCTGAAAGCTTATGAGGCTAATAAGAAGGTCCAAAAAAATTTCCTAAAACAAAAATACAAATGGATCTCAACAAAGAAATTTTCTTTTTTTAGAGCGAAAATAAGTCTTTCACAAACTTAATGAAAAAATAAAAACAAGCAAACCAATCAAACGAGTCTTTCTTTTTAATATTATCCAATAGCAGACAAAGATCTAATTTGGTCTAAATCTTCCAAAAACTCCTTTCAGAATAACCAAACTTACAAGAAGTAATAATGATGAATCTAACCTAGCCTTTCGATTCTAACAAACAAGCATTTACCACATCAAAAATTTCATATTTCAAACACTCAGGTATTTGCAAACAAGTCTGGACAATGCCAACTGAACACAAAAAATCCAAACAACCAAAATTTCTTTACAAAATCTTGAAAAAGTAGAGGTCTGGAAAAACCTACCTGACACCGCTTCCAGAGGGTTGTTGACAGAGTGGTTATGAGGAGGCACCACTTTCTGCTAATTGCTCGCAAGCAGTGGCACTGTTTCTTGATATCTATGCACAGGTGGTGGCACTGCTTATTTCCCATTGCATAGACGCGGTTCCCTATAAATGTCTAGATTGCAATAAAAATGAAAAAAAAAGTTAAAACATGGAAAACTGGCATCAAAACTGATGAATCCACAGAAATAAAGAGCATAGAAAGTCAAGATGGCTTAGATATGAAGAGATATGATGATATCAACTCAAACCTAACTAGGTCAGATTGTAGATGTGACTAAAATGATAAGAAGTTGGAGCTTGGATTCTGACAAGTGCTCAAAGGCTAAGGAAAATCGGAACTACTGAAGCTCTTCCCCAGCGGAGTCACCAGATTTGTTGTTAGGAATTTCGTTACACCTTCTGTGGACAGAAGCTATTCCTTTCGTTTGAATGGTTCAGATCCAGAACAAATAGTCTACAACAAGGTTGCGAAACTTCTCCTAGAAACTATAGAAATCGGGAATGCAATCTTTGATGGAATGATGTGGCTCTTCACCTGTGGTGAAAAATATCCAAGAAAATACGTGTATAAACACACCAAACACAAAAGATCAAAAGTACGAGAACATCATCTATAGATCTATATCGGTGACTAAGGAATCTGATAATAAACATGCAAGATTACACATAACAAGTATATGGGAAAAAAAACAACTTTGCATTGATAAATAATGAAAGAGTTTACAACCTCTTCCTTAGTGTTGATGCACTCCTCCACAAAAATGATGTCTTATCCCCAATAACTCCAACTTTCTCTTCTATGCTCACTCTAATGAATCAGGCCAGAATGTCAAAATGGCAGCATGACTTTTCTCTCTCCCAACCATGAGGTATGGGCCTATTTTATAGGCCTCAAATGGATAGAGATGGTTGAGATTTTGGTGGGTGAGGTGGATAGGAGATTCACAAAAGAGGGATCTTGAGCACAACTGACCCAGGTGAATAGGGATAAGGTCTGCCACTAAGCTTTTGATCTAGAAGCTTCATGAAGCTTCTCTTTTTGACTTTTTACCAAGGGTGCTACTCCTGCTCCTTGATGACTGAGTGGTGTTAGGCATAACTGCTCTTCAAACAAAGAGTAAAGGTGGTGTCACCGCCTGTCCTCAACACAATTCAGGCGGTGCTGAAGAAGGTACCGCTTCTAAGCTTAAGGGTAGAAGCGGTGCTAGTTTTTTATATGCAAGCTTGACATTTGGATCAATGTTTTTCACTTCAAGATTTGGGAATGAGGGAAAACATGGATGTTTAGGATCTTATCACATGTTGATGATGAGATTTAGGTGTAACACACATACAATTAGAAGGTAAGTTCATCCTGAAGTAAGTTAAGCATTATTTAATGTCAATGACGAAAGGCATGATGCATTGTGTAAGTAATTTTGATGAAATTGAGGTTTAGAAGAATTATCCAAGAAGATCATTCACTATCGTTTATATGGGAGCTTAATTCCCCATGTAGTGATTTGCTACTTCTTGCACGACACTAGTTTTGGCAAGTTATTAATGTGTTGGACACATTGCAAACTTCATGTGGTTGATCTCTCTTCTCTATTTCTTAGTATCTACAGCTGGGCTATTTTGTTATCTCTTATCTTGCACCTAGGGTGTCGAAAGAAATATTCTATTGTAAAAGACTTGATCTACTATCTATGATAATTACACTTTGAAGATTTTCTACATGTTTTCATCCTCATGGATTTGAGGGTTTTCCCAACGTACATCTTGTGTTATGTTGAATGATTTATGTGTAAGAATGGTGCATTGAATTCAAGTATTTAGTATTTTTAAACTTAAACAATTAAAGATCAAACCTCAACCAAAAGTTGAACAAATTTGACCTGTAAACCCCTCGAAATCCAAGCCCAGAAATTCCCAAACTAGAAACATCTTCCGCTCAAAAATTAATGAAATGCATGGACCCATATTATCTTGAATCAACAAAAAATTCAGATATTCAACCTCAATTGTTTGGCCATCCCTCCTAGGCCTTTCATATTTAAATACATTATATTCATGTGGGAACAATATTCTAGGTATTCTTTTCTCTAAGGACACCAACTAACACTTTTCGTCTACCTTGATTTATTTCTCTACTATATTTTTCTTGGGTGTGCCTAAGGGGATATTTGTGGCATTTCCTTAAAGGACCTAACTTCTTACGATGGTCAAAACCCAAACCCCATGAGACTGTAGGGACTAAAATAGTTGATTTAGGTTGGATAAAATATGGATTCCTTCCATTAGAACTAGTGGGGTAACTATTGAATTCACAATAATTATAGGGTGGTCAAGTAGAAGAACATAATACACACAATCAGTCGATCAAGACAATAGAATATATTGAGTCAAGTATTCAATTAATTTGCATTCATGTTAGGATATATTTATACAACATATGGAGGGGTTGGAGTAGTTACACCTGCTCCAATTGCTCTTAGTCAAAGGTTTAACTATAATATATAATTACATCTAATTAATATATGATGACATCAAGAGGGCCTAAAGGGTCCCTCCAACATCTCCTCCACCAACAAGGAACTTCTTCATCCTAAAGAGAACAAGTATGCAAAAAATAATGCAACTTGTGATTGTTCATCATCTACCTTCAATTTGGTAACAAGCAGCCAAAGCCTCGCCCTTTAATCATATGGTCAGATTTCATATCCATTGGCTTAGAACTGAGGTTTTTTGGCTATGCTTTCTATACCATTTCTTTACCTTCATATTTCAAAGTCACAACCGTCAGGAGTTTCTCTACGATTCTGCACCTAGGGGATCGATCAATTTAGGTGTTTTTTGTGTCATCAACTCATCTTTCAATCTCTTTTTCTATGTGGTATAAGGTATCTTCTACTTGAGTGTCACTACTTCATCTATCATGAGGATATATAATAGTTCCTACAATCTTTTGTGCTACTTTCTTATGTGCACAATCTTGAAAGGAAAGATGACTTTAAACTCGACTGACTACACTCAACTCAACTCACACAAATCAGCTAAAAACCAACTTGTTTTACAAAGTTAGGGGAGATTAGTCGCCTTCAAGGAGACTCATGTTTCATCCCCTTTGATATAATTTTTTTAAAGAAAAATCATATTGGTATAGTGACTCAGTTGACGCAAGACATGACTCGAGTTACATTACATATTGCAGAGCTCGACTATATATTTTAGAGCTTCGTCTACAAGTTAAAGTAACTAAAACATGGTTGATTATATTATGGATCAACCTTTCCAATAACACAACTGAATACAATATCAACCAACGTTTAAAGGATATCCACTAAATGTTAATAACATCGGCCATATCAAAAAATATTCATGCTTTTGCAATTATAAGCCATCGACCAAAATAAATTTTCATTAATTTGATCCTTGAGCTACTTTTGGGAAAACCTCCCTTTAGCATTGGTAAGATCCCTTTACTAATGGAAGACTTTCTAGTTGACAATGCATGATAACACAACTTCTCAATTTTCATTCACAATAGAATGCTCCAGATGTTTAAGTTGCCACGGTGGAGGATTCTTCATGTTGCTAACCGACTTCAACTCTTTTTTAATATACATTTGATGAGTGAGCATTAAAGATTGCGATCTGGCTTGGATTTCTTGTTTGCGTCAACCGGAGTTGATGACACCCTTTAGTGGAGAGATGAAGCTATTTGTCTTCATCATGACAATGGTCGACTATATAATTTTTTCACACGTGATCGATTTCCTTTTTTTTTCATACATTGTGCTCACGATAATTAAACAATATATAAGAAACTAAATATGGGAAAGTAATTTATTACCACAAAACATTTCGTAATCAGGCTTCACTATTCGGGTAACCAAACAATGATGAATATCATAGGTTTCTCATCCATGTGTAGCTCTCGTAAAAAATTATCATTACTCCTCAACTTGTTGACGCAATCTTAACACAACTCAGGTTCAAACAACAACATATCAACAAAGGCCCAAGAAGCCTGTCTGAAAGGGGTTTATCGCTTTTGGAAACACCTATGGAGCAGATGAGGTCTCACGTCTCACCTATAGGGACTATAGGAACCAAGTTTCTGCAGCAAGGAAGGGGTTCATCACCAAACTATACAAATACATCCTCAAAAAGTGCAACTTTGACATATGTTATTTTGGTTAGCTACCACATTTAACCATAACTACGACAACATAAATATCTATTCAAATATTATTATATTCATTCAACACATATAATTATCAATCGATGCATTAATAACAAACAATAGAGGAACACACATCAGGGACAATTGACACTAGAAATTTTAATGTGGAAACCTAAGACAGGGAAAAACCACAAAAACGTTCATTATTATTTAAGAGTCGTATCCAAAATGCTTAAGTCTACACACATAGCCAGTAGACATCTCCTCAACATCTCATTTCAAAATATTTGCGAAGACATCCTTTAGATCGATCTTCATCCTTACGACTCTACTTCAGCTTAAACTTTGACAAATACAAAACAATACATGAACTTCTCTCCGACTGATACAGAAAGCATATCACTTTTACTGAAAACTACTTAATTCTCAAAACTCCCAACCTGTTACGTATCTATAGGCTCTTTATGGCCTTTCATGTTGCGCCCACTAACCCATCCCATTAATGTAAGTGGACAACTTTCCTAACATCCTAACCAACTTTCGGTTGGAATTTGTCAAAATAGCTTTCTTCCTTGAATTCTCGGTCGCAACTTCAGAACTATCCACTTTGTTGAACCACTTGGTCGCAACACTATTCACACTTCGACCGCTTCCTCAAAACTGGTACCCAAAATATCCAAAAAATACCTATGGCCAACAAGTCCCCAACACTTACATGTGGCTCTCCCTGATCCACTTCAAGTTTGAGATACATGTGTGTTTAGCTTCTATTGGAAATCTACATAAACCTTCTCCACTTCTTCTACCCATTGTTAAACATCTTGCTTCAACTTACCCACTTCTTCAATGAATTTTAATGTAATATGCTTTGCAGTACACACCATGGTGAATGTCAGTGCCTACTTTGTCTCTAAATTCTATGGTCCAACTAGTTTAGAGAACCTCTCATCCTTTGTTTGAAGTTCCTCTACTTGATTTGTCCTTTTCTGCTGCTGCACTCGAGTTTTGTTAATTTATGCTTGCAGTGCTTTGTTATCAGTAGCCTTCAACCTGCATGGGTGGCCTCTGAACTTGTATGTGTCATTTGACAGACAAAGAGTAGGTTAGCTGCAATATCAGGGACATACAACACATTGTTGAAGTACCCATTTCCAAGGTTTTTCCTGTCAATACCTTTGGTTGGGACCTCAGAGTCATCACCCATGAGGATGGATGGAACAATGTATGGATGTAGGACCAAGAAGGAGTCTTGTATTGAAGCCATGTTCCTTAAGGAACCTGAATCTATGATGAAGGAGGAAGAGCCAGAAGATCCAACAACCATTGCATGGCATCTATCCTTATTCTTAGAATTCGAACCTCCCTCTTTCTTCCTTACACCATCTGGAAGAGGAATGTTGTTCTTCTCAAGGAGTTGTGCCATCATGTCAATGGTTTTCTTCATGCACACACTCTTTGGATGCCAACCTTTGTGACAATAAATGCATTTTGTCTTCTCTTGCTTTTTTCCTTTTTCCTTGATAGGATTCGAACCCCCGTCAGAAGATTTGGACTTCTCCTACTTCTTCTTCTCTTGTTGCTTTGAAACTCCTAAATAAGGGTAGGATAGCATTGTTGGAGTGCGTGGGTGAGTTGGAGTGTCTCTAGGAAGCATTTAATGGTCCAAAAAATCCAAAATCACTCAAATACAATGGCATGGGTGCGTCTGGTCAAACAAGTTCCTTGTTTTAAGGAGTGGGAGCACCACAAGGACAAAATTGTCATTAATGAGGGTGCTTGTGCTCTTGAATGATCAAATGTGGGCGCTTGGGTTACTGGTCCAAAACCCCCAAATACCTTAGGAAACTAACATAACCAAGGTTTGAACTATACAACATGAGTGAAAAACAAATGAAGGTGCGTCCTAGGTGGTATGTGACCATGGTATTAGGTGGTATGATGTTCTAACACCTCCCCTTAATCCTGGCTTAGTGTAACCACATCAAAACATTGAGGCCTTGGAAACTAAGGCTCAATTCACCTCTTACAAAAAATTATTTGTCCATACAACCAAGGTAAGAAGGAAAGCCACATGGAAATAAAAACTGGGCCTCTAAAACAGACATGGAACAAAATATGAAAGTGAATATCAGTCATCACCATGTGTCACCCACTCTAAGGAGTGACCTCAGATAGGTGAATGTCTTCTCTATGAAGATATTGGTGAAGATCTGAGTAGTTTTCTCTGCACATGGAAAATAATGCAATGATATCACCTGCTCATGCACCAAGCTCTTGATGCAGTGCCTGTGAATCTCAATGTGCTTGGTCATCTTTCTCTGTACTGGATCTATGGATATCTTGATTGCACTTTGATTGTCACACCAAATGATAGTGCGTGAATCAAATGCAAAACCAAGTTCTCCAATAATTCCTTGCAACCACACACATTGTGTAGTTGCAATCGTTTCTCCTTTGTACTCAGCCTGAACTGATGAAAGGGATATAGTGTGTTGTTTCTTACTTGACCAACATATGATACCATGTGCAAGCATGAATACATAACCTAAAGTGGACTTTTTGTCAGTAGAATCTCTAGCCCAATCAAAATCAGTAAATCCTACTAGTTCTAGTGGAGAACTACCAGCATGGTGTATCCCGAAGTGTTTGGTTCCTTGCACATAATGCAATATCCTTTTAGCATCCTTCCAATGGATATCATGAGGCTCCTGCATATACCTTGCAACAACACCTACTTCATAAGCCAAATCAGGTCGAGAGTGTGTGAGATACAACAAGCTCCCAACTAGTTTCCTATACAACGAGCTGTCCACCAATGGAGATGAACCAAAATAACCTAGTTTAAAGCCTGAAATGAAGGGACACTTGGATGCCTTACATTTATACATTTTGAACTTCAATAATAGGTATGCAACATACTTTTATTGGATGACCTTAATACTTGCTTCAGATGGATCAATCTCCAAGCCAAGAAATTGTTTCAACAATCCAAGGCCAATCATTGAAAACACATTGTGCAATGAAGACTTAATTGAACCTATATCACAATGCAAATTATAGTGATCAAAATATCATCAACATACAGTAATATGATCTGAATAGAGTCATCTAAATGCTGCAAATACACATTAGGATCATATTTGCATCTATTAAATCCTTTTGAGAGAATAAAGTTGTCCATCTTGGCATACCAAGCCCTGGGGGATTGCTTGAGGCCATAGAGAGACTTCTTCAACCTGCAAATAATTCAAGGATCATGAATGAAACCTTCATGCTACTGCATATAAATCTCCTCATGAAGTTCACCATGACGAAAATCACTCTTCACATCCATGTGGTGTACCTCACATCGCTTAGATGTAACAATGGTAAAAAATAGTCTAACAGATTCCATCTTTGCAACCGATTAAAATTTTTCTATATAGTCCACTCCATGGAATTTATAGAAGCCTTTGGAAACCAACTTTTCCTTTTACTTCATATATTAACCATCAGCAGCTATATTGGTCCTATAAAACCACTTACATTGCACTAGTTTCAACTTGGAAGGTAGAGGAACCAACTCCCAAGTTTCATTGTCTTTCAAAGACTTGAAATCTTCTTACATGGTTGTTTTCCATCTTGGATCATGTGATGCTTCCTCATATGACTGAGGGTCATATCAAACCATCATAAGGAGCCTCTTTGGAATATTCGAATCACAAGTGGAGAAAACATTGTGAAACTGAGATCTAGTCTTCCTAGAGTCTAGTGGATCTCCAACAAAATAACCAAAAGCTTGTATGGTTTTCTCATCCCAGTTTGGCCTTATAGGTGAGTCATGATCTGGATGCATGTCATCATATTCATCTTTCATATCAGAATAAAAGACCCCAGAGAGATAATCATCACTTACATCACCATTGAGTGGAGGGTGTGAGAAATGATCCCCATTGACTAGTTAGATCTCTTGCATTGGCTCTTCTTCGAACTATACACTTCTCTCAATGAAAATTTTATAAGATGAGGGATCAAATATCTTGTGTCCCTTTGCATATTCAACATATCCAACCATTATGGACTCCTTGCTTTGAGGTTTCAAGGAATTTCTCTTCTCGGGAGGAATTCTAGCCCAAGCCTTTGAGCCAAAAACCCTGAAATAAGAAACCGTTTGGGCTTGTGACCACTCCAAGCCTCAAATGGAGTTTTATATTCCAATTATTTATGTGGAACTCTATTTTGAACATATTAAACACAATTTATGGCTTCATCCCATAGCTTATGATACAAATACTTGGCCTTCAACATGCATGTGGCCATCTCCTTTGATGCTCTATTCTTGCGCTTTGCCACATCATTTTGTTGTCGTGTGTAAGGCACAAAATGTTGCATTTGAATGTAATTTTCCTTAGATAGGTATTTTAGGTTCTTATTAACACATTCCTTGCCATTATTAGTCCTTAAGACCTTGATCTTATTCCCATTCAATTTCTCAACCAAATCCTTAAGAAATTTGAAGATATCAAACACTTCATATTTTTGCTTGAGAAAATACACCCGACAATACCTTGAGAAATCATCTACGAATGTTAAGACATACTTTGAGTTTCCATAAGAGGGTGTGGGAATATGTCCTATCATATATGAATGGATCAAATAAAGAACTTGGACATCCCTTCTTGCCTTTCCTTTTTCATACTTGCACTCTTCATGCTTCCCAACAATGCATCCCTTGCATGTGCCTTTGGAAAACTTGATGCTTGGAAGCTTTTTCAACCATGTTTTCTTTGCTCAAAGCTTGAATATATCTGTAGTTGAGGTGTCCAAACCTCTCATGCCATTTCTTGCTGGTCTCATTGGCATGTTACAGAAGAGCATTCCCTGAGGAGTAAGGAAGAAAGTGTGAAAACTTGTACATCATTGACTCATGATCTACAATACCCACTACAACAACTTGGACTGTAGAAATTTATGAAATCTCCACATCATATTGAGTGAATGTCACTCTCTTGGGTGAACCTGTATGTGTCATTTCATAGAGAGAGAGTAGGTTATCTACAATATCAGACACATACAACACATTGTTGAAGTACCCATTGTGAAGGTTTATCTTTCCAATCCCTTTGGTTGGGATTTCAGATTCATCACCCATGAGGATGAATGGACCATTGTATGGATGTAGGGCTGAGAAAGAGTATTGTACTAAACACATGTTCCTTAAGAGACCTAAATATATGATGAAGGAGGAAGATCCAGAAGATCCAACAACCAGTGCATGTCATCTATCCTTGTTCTCAGAATTCAAACCTCCCTCTTTCTTCCTTGCGCCATCTGAAAGAAGAATGTTGTTCTTCTCAAGGAGTTATGACATCATGTCAATGGTTTTTTTCATGCATGCACTCTCTGGATGCCAACCTTTGTGACAATAAGTGCAAATTTTCTTCTCTTGCTTCTTTCCTTTTTCCTTGCTAGGATTTGAACCCCCATCAGAAGATTTCGGCTTCTCCTGCTTCTTCTTTCCTTACTGCTTCAAATCCTTGCGCTTCTTATTTCCCTTTCCTTGATTCAAAATACCTACAGCAAGGGCTTGATGCTTGGTGGATTTGATGTTACCCATTTGAACCAATTTGTCTTGTTCTTGAGTCAAAGACTCCATGAAGTCTGCGAATGTAGGAATTCTCCAATTTCGAAGTGTTAGCTTGTATGAGTGGAATGTCAAGACAAAAACTGAATATTCATGCCCTAGCTTCAAAATAATGGACAAGATTATATGCTCTTCCTTCTTTTAGACACCACACTCTCTCAGCTGAAGTACTGTGGAATTGAATTTGGTGAAGAAATACTGAATCGTCTCAAAGTGAGTTGGGCTCAATGTGATCAACTCATTTTCAAGTTGGTGTCCTTTCATCTCATTTGTCTTCTCAAATAGTGACTCAAGCTTGAGACAAAATTCATTGGGTGTTTTAAGAATGTGTACATGAAATAAAATATCCCTCGAAATACTGAGAGAAATCATCCTGAATGCTTCATCCAACATGTTGAAATACTTAGAATTTTCCATGACATAGTTGGGCTCATTCTCTATTCCCATGGTTACTCTGTAGAGACCTTTCGACCTCAACTAGATCACCATTTAGGCCTTCCATTCAAAATAATTGAATGGGGTAAGAAATATATGAATTTTCTCCATTCCTTCTTATGCACTGAGTAACAAAGAACATTGGAATAGCCTACAATGCAAGCTCTCAAATTTTTCTGGAGGAGACCCTAGATAGAAATTTGAACCCTGTGAACTCGAGTTGAAGCTACGATGAGCTCTGATACCTTGTGAAAATATGATTCACATCAAGATCTAGGAGCTAAGAGATCCTCACAACTAAAGAATTTCACAAAACATGTAGAGAAAAGTGTAAAAGAGAAATATTAGCACGTAGATATGGTGCCAATAACTAGGTTTTATATTACTTTCCAACATGTGAATATGTATGGAAAATTATTATAATACAATAGGAGAAAATCGTTATCCTTTGGAGGAAAATTGGTGGCATACATGTGGCAGGCTTAGATTGGACCTCAACCTCCCTAAGTGGACCAATGAGCTCCCAAACCACCTCAAATGGTCATGAATGGCCATGTGAATGCAGGTGACGCATGCTAGGTCATAAATAAGGTAGACTAGGTGTGTTGGAGTGCATTGGTGAGTGGGAGTGGCACTAGGAAACATTTAATGGTCCAAAAGAGCTAAACTCACTCAAATACAATGCATGAGTGCCTCTGGTCAAACCAGTTCCTTATTTGAAGGAGTGGGAATGCCCTAGGGACAAAACTGTCATTAATGAGTGTGCTTTTTCTTTTGAATGATCAAATGTTGGAACTTAGGTGCATTTAATGGTCCAAAACCCCCAAATACCTTAGGAGATCAACATAACCAAGGTTTAGACTATGCAACATGAGTGAAAAACAAATGAAGGTGTGTCCTAGGTGGTATGTGACCATGGTAGGAGGTGGTATGATTTTCTAACAATTCTATTGCGAGAAGTCGATGTACTATTTGTTGAAGTTAAGTTGAAGTAGAGTTGCAAGGATGAAGGCTGATATACAAGTTGTGTGTGAAGATATTTGTGAATGATATGTTGAGAAGATGTTTGTTGGATGTGTGTGTAGACTGAAGAATTCTTACTACGACTTAATAATAATGAATGCTTTTGTGGTGTTTTTCCTATCTTGGGTTTACATGTTAAAATATATAGTGTCCATTGTCTTTGAAGTGTGTTTCTTTGTTCCTTATTATTAATGCATCAACTGATAAACATGTGTGTTGAATGAATGGAATAATAATTGAATCGATATATATATATGTTTCCATGGATAATGTTAAATATGATGGATAATTGGAACACTATCTATTGTAGTTAATGATCTATAAAAGATGTACTTGTATAGGATGTATTGGTATGGTATGGTGATGTTCCCCTTCCTTTCTGTAGTAACTTGGTTCCTACAGTCCCCATAGGTACTTAGGGTGAGACCTTTTCTTCTCTGTAGGTGTTTCCTAAAGGGCTACACTTGTTTCGAGCTAGTATCTTGTTTGGGTACATAGGGTACTCCCAAAAGACCAAACACCTAGAGCATCCACTCACACAAACAAATCACAGATCGACACACCGATGTTTTCACATGGTTTAATTCCTTAAAAGGGAAACACTCCATGACCCCAGCAAAATAGCTACTAGATGCAATATATTATGAAAAGGAAATAAACGTACAAATGAGCTTCTCATAATCGATCAACTAGCCAATGACCCTCCATGCTATTTAAATAGATATCATGGACCAATCGGGTGCTAAGCCACAGATCAAAGCTAGTTATGATCTAAGAGAAGTGAACCATGAGATCAGTCTATGTCTAGAACATATCATGACCCTCAGATTAAATATTTACAAATGCATACTAAAGAAACACACTTTTCCTAATGGATATATTATAACAAGTCGATCTTAACTAACTCCTAAGTGTCTAAATATCCTAACATATCTTGGGTATTTATTGGTATGCTGTTGTTTGTACTTGGGTTGTGTTAATATTGTGTCAACAAATGGTTTCATTTCCAGGACCTATATCAGTGTGAAGGGGACATGCATATGTGGTAGTCGTTGAAGCCTGAGATTGAGGCTTGGCTAGATCATAATACAAAGAGTTTTCTCAAGAAGAAAACTGAGATCCACAACTGAAGTCAGGAAAGTGGCTTGCTAATTATGTCTATTCTAATATCTATGAAGTCGATTTTAGTGAATTTACTATTTAGTTGAATGAGTGGTTATCAAGGTTGACATTCCAAAAGCTGGAATTTCAAGGAGGCAAACCTAAAAGTTGGACACCTAAGTTGATCCAACGACTAAAGGGTGTGAATAAAAAAATATAAAGGGTTGTCAATTATTGGGTTACTATCCTAGAGGGATATATCACTGATTTTGTTGTCAAAACTATCAATTCATACATTGCTACAAAGAGGGAATTATTTAACAGTCCACAAGGTAGATACTTGAACCCTTTAAAGTTGTGGATTAAGATCTTATTGTGTGAAAAAGGGATCTCAAGAATGAACTTCGATGAGTAGAGAGATTGACTGTACACAAAGGGAATGGGTATTAACTAAAGGAATGTGTGGGGAGAATGTGTGGAATAAGTTGATATGATCAAGGGAGAAGTATGTGAGACTGACGAAGAGTGTGGGTTACCAAGGAGTGGGAAGATATTCAAGTCGAACAAGAGGAGAAGGACTACAACAAGGATAGAGAGTTGCAGTGTGACTACAAGGGGAGACTATGAACCAATACCATATCTCGACGAGGAGTCTTATGATTAAGAAGACTAATATAATACTACTTTAGAAGAAGAAGAACATGAAGATATGAACCAAGCCCAAAGTTGTGACATACCTATGACCCCGTGTACATATCTATAGGAAGAGGTAATATATAAGAGTTTGTTTTAGTCTTTTCAAGTAAATTAGAGTAGTAATAATAGTCAAAATAGTGGTACAAAAAATAGTAAAGTTACAAGTAATGGTCCTACAAATCCTAGCCAGTCATTACCCCACAGGCGTAGAATGGAGAGGGATGATGTTAAGTTTTTTATTTTCCCCGTAAATGGATTTGAGGATCCGAATTAGCACTAGTTCTTATGTGAAGTGGTGTGGACTAATAGATAGGTCCAATATGAGTCTATTAAGAGGGATCAGATGATTACGACCTTCAGGGTGGAGCTTTGGATTGGTATATGAAATTTTATGTTGTTCCTGTAGGCTTCCAAAGAATACGTTAGCTTACATTCAAGATGGGATAAAAGAAGAATTTAAAATTCCAAATTTCAAGTCACAGTGTATTATGGAGCTAAAGGAGGTCAACCAGCCGTCTACTTAATTAGTATGGAACTTCGACCAATGGTTTAGGACTTTGATGGCCAAGGTAAGTCTCTAAATGTCAAATGTACAACACAAAGAATGGTTTATAGTTTCATTATTACATCACATCTGACAACCTTTGATGCAATAAAAGATTGTATGTCAAACAGAAGCCTTAGATCTTGCCATGAAATTAGAGGCGTCACTATTTGGGGAAACTGCTTCAAGGATGGTTCAGATCTAGTCATAGATGGGTAATTTGTTGCTGCAGATATAGGACATAAAAAAGGGAAAGGAATTCTGAGAAGAAATATGGTGTACTAGAAACAAGACAGAAGAACATCATAAATACTAGTGTCCGAAATTTAAATAATATTTGGACATAGGAGAACCGAACCGACTGAACCAGTCAATCATAACATGGTGCATAATTTGTCATACTAGAGGCCACCAATCAAAAGAATCTTATTACCTTCATAAAATAGTATGTAGTCCCCAAACCCATTTTTGTAAGTGACGGCGTTATGTTGGGAATGATGAGAAGGACTGTCGAGCATATCAGTTGCTCCAAGAGTGTACATTTGATACTTATTTGATGAAGGGATATGAGAAAGGTCAAACTGAAATGGGAAACACACATTTTAATCAGCCATAGGGTGGATTATGGGGATTTCGTCGAGGAGGATATGGATGAGGTAGGGGTTAGTTGATCTGTTATAACTGCGGCCAACCAGGACATTATGCCAAAGACTAGAAAACCTAATGTCAACGTGTTCCTATTGTAAAACATTGGATCACACTATTGAATATTTTCCAAAACTCATTGCAAAGTAGCAAGTGAAGACAATTCATAATTAGATCTAAAACATGAACCAGAATGTGAAAAACATCACACCTGAGCTAAGGGATAAGCCACCCACTATTGGTGTTGTTACAGGAGGGGGAGATATGACTAGAGAGGATAGAGAGAGTCATTTATAGGAATCAAGGGGTCGAATTGTTGCACAATGAAAAGTACCATTTGATGTGAAAAAAGAGAAGGGGGTCTTCTTTGAGGCCCTGGATTAATTTATGGAGAGACAAAATGGAGATTCAACTTTTGTTTCTCTACCTACATTTGATGGTAGTCTTGTCTATGACATGCCATCTTGCTTCGATCGATTTGTGCCAGAAAATTCACCTAGAAAGTTAAGTGTTCTACGAAATATCTTGAAAAGTTTTCTAGCCTAGGCTAAAGACAAACAAGTAGTAGAAGAGTTACTAGTTTAGTAGATGAAACTAAAGAATATGTTAGGAAGGACAAAGTAGTGAATTGTATTCATAATAAAATAAATACTTGGAGGGAACTGCACATGAATGCATAAATTAGGTATTATGATATGGATTATGTCATATTAGATATGGGCTTAAATGTTAATATTATTACTAAATAGACATGGAAAAGCATGGGGAAACTGAAGTTAGTATGGTATCTAGTCTAGCTAAGATTGGATAATAATAAAAAATGTGATACCATTTGGAAGAATGGCAAGAGGCCCTGTCAACATAGAGGGGCTTTTTATTTTTGTAGAATTTGAGATTATTGAAATTGTTGACGACACTAACACTTATCCATATTTTTTGGGTATCAATTGGGATATTGAGAATCAAAACATTATTAATTTTAAGAATATGATATTATCATTCAAAAATTCACATATGAGATTGGTTGCACTTTTGGACCCATTGGAAGGATAGAGATATGTGGAACTTGTTAGAGGAGAATATTACATGGGTGAATTGGATAACATTTATAATATTTATTCCTGATTAGATGACTATGTCAATCCTACAGTGGATGGCATATTGATATTTTGAATTGTTAGTTCATCCTCTTCATATTCTAGTGAAGCGTTGGAAAATTGATAGAATCGTTTGCATGAGGCTTCAATGTGGAAATGTGCTCATATTACCAAATCACTACGATGGGTTAGAACAGAAGCATGTGACTTTCCCACTTATGAAGGATTTCCTAATATACATACATTTTTTAATGAGTTTGAAATCAAAGTTCCAGAACAACATCGATTTTGGCTTTGGATGTGGCCATGAAAGCTACTCTAGCAAGGTGGTGCGTTGTTCATAAACAATCAATAGAAGATTGGTCATAGTGTCGAAGACTGTTCGAGATACAGTTTGCTGAAGGAATCCATTATGTTGGAGAGAAGTATATATGGTTAACTATACATGTCGACCATATTAATACTTGTAGCATAATGTGGAAGGTTTTCCATAAGTGGGAATGGGTGCACATGTTCATACATACACTAGATATGATACCAAGAAATTTGTATATGTTGCTTGAGCTGCGAAAAGCGACTGTAGAGTGGGATGAACCTGATATAAGATTCAGAAAAAGAATTATTTATCAAGATGAAATTTTGATGGTGGACACATCCCTCCAGGTAGTAAAAGCCAATATATTCAAAGAAATATTAGTACCATTCTAAAATTTTCGATAGTGGACTACAACTGTCTAGAACCTGATGGAGTGCTAAAGCGTTTCTGGAGAGCCCGAGGATGACGGCCCGAGAGATATAAATATTCAAGAGTGCGAAGGATTTCAAGACTTATGAGGACTAGGAATTTTATATAACAAATTCTTGAAGCAACTAAAGATTAAAAAGGTAAATACTAGTTCCTGTGAGAATCCTATGTTTGAAAATATTAGTGATTACTAGGATGATGAAATGGTAGGGAATATTACAAACTTGTTACATGGATTCCAATATTTTTTCCCTATATTTTTTATGATATGAATGGAATCGTTGGAAACGTATGGGAAATGAATATCCCATTTAAGCCATATGTAAAACCTGTGAAGTAGAGACCGTACATGATGAATATGAGATATAAATAAAAAGTAAAAATAGATCTTGATAGAATGTTGGAGAAGGGTATAATTGAACTTGTCGAAGAGTCAAAGTGGGTCAGTCCAATGGTTGTCTAAGAAAACAACATTGCAGAGGTTTGTATTTGTGTCGACTTACATAAACTGAACAATTCCTTCTTGCATGGTCCTTTTCCGATGCCATTTAGAGACAAGGTACTAGAGAGTGTTGGAGGAAAAGAAGTATTTTCCTTCACTAATGGATTCTATGGATACCATACAATAAAAATTTATAAAGAATATTGACACAAGACAACGTTTGTGATAGAGTGGGTTTTCTTCCAATATATGGTAATGCCTTTTGGTCTTAAGAATGTTGTTGTCATTTTTTCTAGAATACTTTTTGATGCTTTCAAAAAAATCATTCATAAGTTTCTGGAAGTGTATTTTGATGACTGGACAGTGTAAGGGTTGATCAAGAATCACATTGAAAGTATTATATTAATGTTAGAACATTGTAGACAATTCTAGATTTCTTTGAAATTAAATAAATGCAATTTGTGTGCACCATTTGGCATACTCTTGGGTAATGTTGTTTGTAAAGAAGGGATGTTATTGGAACCTGTAAATATCACTATCATAGTGGAATTACCTCCACAAACTTTAATTAAGAAGCTATAGACTACATTGGGTCATACAAGGTATTATCGTAAATTTATTCAGGGATATGCTGAGAATATAGCCCCAATGGAGGAATTGCTAAAGAAGGATTTGGAGTTCCAAAGGAATGATGAGTGCCAGCAAAGTCTGGACACACTGAAAGAGAAAATGTTCACAAAACCTATTCTAGTTTTCCCATATTGGTGAAAGGAGTTTCATGTACATGTTGATACACCTTCAGTTCCTCTAGGTGTGGTAATTGCTTATCTAGGTGAAGGTTCCATTAATCACTCGATTTCCTTTTCTAGTATGAAATTGTCGACGATGGAGACGAAATACACTATAATAAAAAAAGGACTTTATATGGTCTATTATTTGCAAAATTTCACACATTACTTGTTGGGGGTCCATTTTAAAATGTTTATAGACCACTATACTAAAATACTTGGTCAATAAGCGAGTGTTAGGGAGGGGAGATATGTCGATGGATCCTATGTTTCCAAGAGTTTGATTTTGAAATTATTTTCAATCCAAGTAGGCTGAATGTAGGGCCTGATAATCTTTCAAATATTCAAATAGGAAAGGAAGTGGGCAATTTAGATGACAATCCCATAAATGCATATCTCTTTGCAGTAAAAATGGTGGATGAATATTATGAAGCTATCATACATTTTATAACTACAGGGAAATTGACACATGGATATAATACATTATCCAGGAGGGTCTCCAAAATCGATCAAAATTAAAGTCTTCAAAATGAAAAAATAATCTTACAACAGTGTAGAGATCGTTAATATATTTTCGGTGATGTTTGTTTCACTCAAAACAACCTTCATACGTGAAAGTTATTGAGTTCTGAAATTACAAAAAAATACATAAAAATGACAAAAAAAGGGGCCACATGGAACACCCATAGGGTGCCACGTGGAATTTACAGTCAGCATGTATAGTCAACAGACATGTGACATGGAATCCCTGTAAGAGGCCACATGGAAGATCTAAGGTGAATAGGTAGATGAGTTGGACCAATGGCCGATTGAGAGGTGGTAGGGTAGGCATCTATTTGGAATAACCAGGGCTTTCCACATGGCCTCTTGGTTGGAACATCGTTCGTTTATTTACCAAAATATGTGGATTTGGGGAGTATCAAACCCCCAACCTCCTCTCAACCAAAATATCCACCATATCTGGCAAGACATGAACTCTACATTTGTGTCTTAACCAATATGGTTTTCAGTTGTATTTAAAGTTGTTGGGTTGTTTTGTTTGAAAAAAAGGATAAGATGAGGGATTAGCCATCGGCCCCAAGTGTAATTTGTTCTCCACATGTTATTCCAATTTATTACAATAGAACCGATGGAGCCAAGGGTTAACAACACCACAATCCAACACAATACAATGTCAACAAAAACTAATGCCAACACAATATATCGCCAACACATAACATCGTTACCATATAAAAGGGGAGGAAGAGAGGCTGACGGGTTTGACCTCTGATCCTCTGATCCCCCATGCCCTCAATTTACCAATAATTGATAAAGGATTAGGATATTTTATTTTTAAAAAAATTATTTTTGTAAGCCCAAAAAAGGGCGTGTCACAACAATTTTGGGGCCCAAAACCACCATATAAACCCCTATTTAGATGCACAAAAATGAGGAGTTCGACACCCTACCTATGCACGGATATTGAGGTGGTTTAGTGAACAAAAAGGTACAGTATGTATCTTTTTGTAGGTGCAGTAGAAGGATTTTATCAAAGTATGTGCCTGAGGAGGTCTCAGGAAAGATACGCCAACTTTAGACTCGTCTTTCTCATAATTTTGAGAGGGACGAAGTGGTGCAGTTTGTTTCTATGTTTGACTAACAAAACTCAATTTTTTTTCAAGAACTCATGTATATAATATTTTGAAGACTTAATAAGTCAACCTTCTCATTGCAAGTGGCCGAGAGATGTATCCCGAGAGGGGTGAAGTCCATTATCACCTATTGTCTATAATTTTATGGTTTGCATACTTTTTTATTTGTTTATGTGGTTTTTATTAAGCACTTAAATTTTTCTTTTTAAAGTCTTTTAATGAGGTTAATTATTCAATTTTCACATGAAATTGTTATGTTTAAAAATATCCTAAAAATTTCAGATCAAGTTTGGCATAAGAGAAGCTTAACCATTACATTTTGAGATTTTGAATGTTAACAAGAACACGGATTCAACATGGTGAAGGATAACTTGAGGAATTTGATCCAGAAATCAATTCAAGAAGAGGTAGAGTGGATTCACCAAAATTATAATATGGGGCTTCTTCAATCTCATATGAAGGAGAATTTCTTAAATATTTCATGAGAATGCAAACAATGGTGGAAGAGCTTTATCAAGATTGGAAGAAGGGTGAACAAGGTGGTACATCTCATACTGAAGGTAAATGAGAAGGAGGTGGTGAGGAAACTCCTAAGAATCCACCATCTTCAACATCTTTTCTTGATGGTTCTTTACATTCTCCATTTGAAAAACAAAATAAATCTAATGAAAAAATTGATTTCAATATGCGTCAATTAAAGCTTGATATTAAGTTTGAATTACCTATTTACAATGGAGAATGAAAAGGTGAAAATTTGGATAATTGGATCCATCAAATAAAATTTCATTGTAGGATTCAAAAATTCACTGAAGATAACATCAAAATTTAGTTGGCTTCTCTCTGACTTGGAGGAACTGCTCTCTTATCATTGGGAGCATATCTCAAGAGTATCTTTCCACAAAAGGTAAAATTATATCCTCTTGGTATGAGTTCACTTCAGCATTAAAAAATCAATTCTACCTATTGGGGTATATGCAACAAGCTATGATGGTCTAGAATAACTTGAGGCAAGGTAAAGTACAAAATTTGTAGGAATACACACAAGATTTCATAAAAAGAGATTTGTTGCTTGGTATACCTCTCTACACTCAAGAAACTCTTATCAAGTATATAGGAGGATTACATATTTATTGGCGTCATATGATACTTATGTTTAATATTACTAACCTTGGGGAGGTATGTGTTCAAGTGACTCATATTGAGTCAAAGGGGAAGAATACAAAATAAAAAATTTCAAAGCAACCCTTTTAAACATATGGAAACAAATTCAAAGGTAAAGGGAAAGGTAAGCATACAACTACAGTAAAGAAAGAAGGAGAAAACCCTATGTGCACACATTGCTAGAAAAAAGGTCATGATGCATCCAAATGTTGGAAACTTCACCTAGAACTCAAGCATGAGAATTTTCAGAATAAGGAATACGAGAAGACTACTGCTGCAGCAATCCAACATGATTTGGGATCTGACTCTAGGGATGAAACTAAAATTATTGCTACAAGAATTCTAGGTAAAAATCCTTCTATTTCTATTTCAAAGCATGAACTTGTTGTTGATGAAAGAAAGAGAAGTTATCTATTTCATATTAGGGTAATTTATAAACATACAAATATTGATACTCTTTTTGATAATGGATCACAAGAAAAAAACATTTCAGAAGAGATAGCTAAAAAAATTCATTTGGAAACTAAGCTACACCCTAATCCATATCCACTTGGATGGGTATGTGATAATGCACAACTACAAGTTACAAAATAGTGTAGACTTAGATTTGATATTACTTCTGGAGTTGCTAATGAAGTTGATCTAGATGTGGTCCGGTTGGATATTTGTGGTACTTTTTTGGGTGTTCCTTACCTTTATGATAGAAAGGATATATTTTACAACATGTTATTAGCTCACCGAATATGTTGTTGAATACATTGTTCGTGCACACCACATGAAAACTAATATTTATTTGGTTTATGCAAAAGAAATGAAGAGTCTAGTAAATGATGGTAATAATTTTGTTCTTACGATAGTTAAAGAAAAGGATGTTGGTCAAAATGAATCTTATAAGGGATGTGATCCAAAACTTAAAAATGACTTGATTAAAGTGGTATATTATTATGATATTATATTTCAAGAACCTAAAGGGTTACGTCCTAAAAGAGAAATCCAACATGAAATTCACTTACAAAAGGATGCACCTCTTCCTCACATTGGGCATGTACAGGTCTTAAGTAATTGAGAATGTAGAGATAAAGAAGCAGATTCAGGAATGCTTGACTAGAGAGGGGACATTCGAGAAAGTTCCTCTCTATGTGGTTCACTGATTGTTTTCATGCCAAAGAAGGATGGAACATGGCACATGTGCATATATTACAGGGCACTAAACATAATTACAATTAATAACATGTATCATCTTCCCCAAACTGATGATCTATTGGATCAACTCAAGAATGCAATTTTTTCACTAAGTTAGACTTGTGAAGTGGCTATCATCAAATTCGAATTCATGACAATGACATTTGGAAGACTGCTTCCAAAACTAAATAGGGATTGTATGAATGGATGATAATTCCTTTTGTGCTTCATAATGCACCCACAAAATTTATGAGGGTAATGATTGATATTTTTAGGCCCTTTATTGATGATTTCGTCATAGTCTACTTAGACGTTATTCTTATTTTTAGTCGTACTTGGGAAGAACATGTCAAGCATGTAAAACAAGTTTTGGATGTACTTGTAAGGGAGAAATTGTACTTGAATATGTCCAAATGTGATTTTGGGAAGACATCTTTAGTGTAACTAGGTTACATTGTAGGTGGTGGTGAGCTTAGAATTGATCCCTCTAAAGTGGAGATCATTGTGAATTATCCTAAGCCAAATAATGTAATCGATGTAAAAAAAAATTGGGAGCATCCCAATACTAGAGGAATTTCATTGCGAACTTCTCTTTCATAGCTTCTCCATTACATGCTTTGACAAGCATGAAAAAATTATTTCAATGGGAAAGCAAAGAACAAAAATATGTCAACACTCTGAAAGAAAAGATCAACACAACTCCAATACATGCACTGTTGGATATACAACATCCTTTTGAGATAGAGACTGATGCTAGTGCTTATGCCATGGGGAATTCTTAATGAAACATAAAAAAACAATATACTGTCACTCTGAAACCTTCTCTAAAGTAATAATTAGCTATCCCACGGTCTATGATAAATAATTGTATGCATTATTACGAAGTGTGAAGAAATGGAAACATTATCTAATGGGTAAAGAAATAATCATACATATTGATCATCAACAACTACAATATCTTCATCGCAAACTAAGCTACAACAATCAAGTCATTTTAGGTGGATGGGTTTTCTGCAACAATTTCAAATTTTAGTTTTAAGTACAAGAAAGGAATTCATAACAAAGTTGGATATATGATATCTAGACCTCCAATAAGTGCTTCTATTGTCATTCAAAAAATTTCTTTGGTAAATTCAAGTTATGTTGAACAATATAAAAAGGATGAAGACTTTAATGAAGTATATGAAGCACTAATGCATGGATCTTGAAATGAAGAATTGGATAATCATATTCCTAACTAGTTTTTGTATCATCTTGGAAAAATTTGTATTCCGCAAAGTGAAAGAGTGCATGTGATAAGAGAAACTTATGCTTCTCTCATTTCATGACATTTTGGTGTAGGGAAAACTGCAGCACAATTGCAAATTTAGTTTTGTTATTATCCTTGGATGAATGATATTGTGTCCAAGCATGTAAAAAGTTTTGTTATGTGTACAACAAGTAAGCCAATTAATAGAAAGTTAGGCTTGTACACTCCACTTCTAGTTCCTTCTCGTCCATGGGAATGTGTGTCAATGGAATTTGTAGGAGGGTTACCAATATCTAGAAAAGGGCATGATTACTTATATGTTGTTATGTATAGGTTCAGAAAAAATGAGTTTTCTAATGCCTTGTTAAAATAAGATCACAACTGAGTTGACTACTCATTTTTTCTTCCAACATGTATGGGTTCATTTTGGGTTACCTACTTCTATTATATTTGATCGAGATTCCCACTTTCTTGGGAATTGTTCATCATCTCCATGGGAACTTATGGACACAAAGTTGAATAAAAGCACAAACTTCCATCCACAAACCAACATACAAACTGAAGTGGTCAACCAGACCATTGTACATCTTCTTCGAGGATATTGTGCACAGAATCCTAATATTTGGGATGAACAGTTGCATTATGTTCAACATGCCTACAATAGATCCATACACTCTTCAACACAGAAGTCTCCATTCGATACATGTTTTGGGTATTTTCCAAAGTCTCCCTTAGACTTTATTTTTGGGAAATAATATTCAGTGGAATATGGTTAAGTTGATGCAAATAAATATTTGAATTTTATTCAGCAGATCTAGTTGATTCATCAAACAGTGTAGGAGCAATAGGAATCAATTCAATCCAAGTATAAATAAATACATGACAAGAATTGAGTGGATCATCCCTTTTAAATTGGTGATCATGTTTATCTTCATATCTGTAAAGATTGACTCCAAGGTGAAGGTAAAAAGTTGAAAGAAATCAAGTATGGCCCTTTGAAATTTTTGGATCAAGTTGGTAACAACGCTTTTCGGTTAGATTTGCCTCCTTATATGAAAATGTATTCCATTTTTAATGTGGAAAACTTACAAATTGTATGAGCCTCCTATGATTTTGGACCAATATGTATAGGTTCAAGTACCTTCTATTGGTGAGTTTACTATTCAATACCTCAATGAGCTTTAGGAAGATGTCATACTTGATAAGAAGGTCAGATTGTCATGAAGAGGTAATGTGGAATATATTTGTGTGGGGCTTAATGGAATGCATCTAAGTAAGGTATAATGAGATTGAAAGAGTGAGGGATTTGTACCCTCACCTATTTTCTAAATGATTCCATGATTTTGGAGGCCCAAATATTTCTAGTGGGAAAGTTTGATCCAGGAGGATCTCCAAGATCCATCAAAATGAAAGTATTCAAAATGAAAACAAAATCTTATAGCAGTGTAGAGCTCGTTGAGACTTTTTCGGTGATGTTTGTTTCACGCAAAATTTCCTTCAGACGTGAAAGTTATTGAGTTCTGAAATTACGACAAAACATGTAAGAATGGAAAAAAATGTGCCACATGGAATGTATAGTTATCATGTATAGTTAGCATACATGTGACATGGTAGCCCATAATAGGACACGTGAAGGCTCCAAGGTGACTAGGAAGATGAGTTGGACAAATGGTCGGTTGACAAGTGGTAGGGTAGGCATCTATTTGGGCCAACCAGGGCTTGCTACATGGCACCTTGGTTGAAACGACGTTGGTTTATTTACCAAAATATATGGATTCACGGAGGATAGAACCCTCAACCTCCTCTCTGCCAAAAATATCCACCATATCTAGCTATCCATTACTTCTGAATTTGTTTCTTAACCTATATGGTCATCGGTTGTATCTAAATTTGTTGAGTTGTTTAGTTTGAAAAAGTGACGGGATGAGGGCTTATCCCTCTTCCCCAAGTTTAATGTGTTTTCCACATGTTATGCCAACTCATACCACAAAACCGACAAATCCAAGTGTCAATAACACCATGGGTAAACACAATACAATTCTAACATAAACGAATGCCAACAAAACACACTACCAATGCATAACTTATTTACCATATAAAAGGGAAGTGAGGCCTATGGGTTTGACCCCGAGACCTTCACTCCCCCATGCCCACACTATATAAATGGGCTACTACCCAATCCTTGGTAAATGATTGGGATATTTTATTTAAAAATTTGTTTGGATTTGTAAGCCCAAAAAAGGGTGTGTGTCCATGATTTCAGGGCTCAAACCCAAGATATAAACCCCTATTCAGAGCCACAAAAAGGTTTGATAGTAAACTTATGAAAATATCCTGAGGAATTTCAGGGTATAGAAAAAGGTATAGTCTGTACGTCTGTACAGGTGCGACATAATGATTTTCCGGAAGTGTGTGCCATAGAAGGTCCCAGGAAATATAGGTAAAACTTATACTTATTTTTCTTAGAATTTCAAGAGGAACGAAGTGGTACAGTATGTTTTTGTGTTTGACTAACATAACTCATATTGTTTTTCCAAAACTCATATATGTAATATTTTTAAGTCTTAATGATATTGGCCTTCTCATTGGAAGTGGCCCGGAGATGTATCCTAGGAGGGGTGAACTTCGTTATCATCTGTTGTCTATAATTTCATGGTTTGCATACATATTTATTTGCTTATGTGGTTTTAATTAAGCACTTAAAATTGTCTTTTTAAAGTCTCTTTATGAGGTTAATTATTTAATTTTCACATGCAATTTTTATAGTTAAAAAGATCCTGAAAATTTCAGATCAAGTTTGGTATCATAGTAGCTTAACCATTACATTGTGAATTTTTTAATGTTAACAAGATCAAGGATTCTGCATGGTGAAGGATAACTTGAGGAATTTGATCCAGGAATCAGTTCAAGAAGAGGTAGAATGGATTCACATAAAGGAGAAAATGGGGTTTCTTCTATCCCATCTGAAGAACAATTTCTTAAATATTTCATGAGAATGCAAACAATGGTGGAAGAGATTTATCAAGATCGAAAGAAGGGTCAACAAGGTGGTCCATATCATACTGAAGGTAAAAGATAAGGAGGTGGTGAGGAACCTCCTAAAACTCCACCATATTCATCATCTTTTTTTCATGGTTCTTTATATTATCCATTTGAAAAACAAAAGAAATTTGCTGAAAATTTTGATTTCAATATGCCTGAACTAAAGCTTGACTTTAAGTTTGAATTACCTATTTACAATGGAGAACTTAATGATGAAAAATTGGATAATTGGATCCATTAAATAGAAGTTTATTGCAGGGTTCAAAAATTCACTAAATATAACATCAAAATTCAATTTTCTTCTCTCCAACTTGGAGGCACCGCTCTAATATGGTGGGAGAGCATATCTCAAGAGGAAACAAAATGTAAAATTATAGCCTCTTGGTATGAGTTTACTTCAACATTAAAAAATAAGTTCTATTCGTTGGGGTATATGTAACCAGCTATATGCACCTGATTTATGTACATATATTTAGGTGGTTCAGGGTACATAAAAGGTACATTTTGTACATCCATACATGTGTAGCAGAAGGCTTTTCTTGAAGTGCATGCCAGAGGAGGTATCACGAAATATAGGTCGACTTTATACTCATTTTCTCATAATTTTGAGAGGAACACAGTGGTGCAGTCTATTTCCATGTTTGATGGACAAAAATCAGAAGTTTTCCAAAAAATAAAGTATGTAAGCTTTTGAATACTTAATAAGATCAGCCTTCTCATTAAAAGTGTCCCAGAGACGTATCTTGGGAGGGGTGAACTCTGTTATCATCTACCATCTACAATTTTATGGTTTTCATACTTGTTTATTTTCTTATGTGGTTTTGATTAATAATTTAAAATTGTCTTTTTAAAGTATTTTATGAGGTTAGTTATTCAATTTTCACATGCAATTTTTATGGTTAAAACGATCATGAAAATTTCAGATCAATACAGTACAAAAGAAGTAACTAGTTGTTAAATTTGCATATTTCCAGTTGATAGCTGGTCAATTATATAAGTTAGGACCTAATGAAATTTTGCATCATTGTGTATTAGAGCAAGAGCGACCAACAATATTGGATAAATATCATGATTGGATGGAACTAGGACATTATGCAAGGAAAGTAACTACACAGAAGATATTGTGGGTTGGGTTATGGTTGCATACCTTGCATTGGGATGCATATGAGTATTGTAAGAGTTATGACATTTTTCATAGAAATGGAAAGTCGTGAATGTGATATGAAATCAATTTGGTACCACAAGTGACATTGAAGGAATATGACATGTGGGTTGTGGATTTTGTGGGTCCCATTAACCCACCAGGGGAAAGGACTGGAGCTCGATATATCATTACTACAATAGATTATTTAACAAGATAGGATGAGGATGCCCTTGTGAAATATTGTACTACTGTGAGTACTACTAGGTTCTTTTTGAAAATGTGGTTACTAGGTTTGGATTTCCAAGATTTATCCTAAGTGATCAAAGCACAAATTTTGTTACTAAAACTATTGAGGTGCTTACAGAAGAATTTCAATTCTATCATAAGAATATTACTCCTTATCATCTGAAGGAAAGTGACACTGTTTAATCCTTTAAAAATTATATAGAATGCTTTAACTAAGGTTTCTAATGTGTACTGCAATGACATAGACTTAAATATATATGTGGTATTGTGGTCTTATCGAACAACATGCAAGAAATTGATAGGTCAAACACCATTTAGGTTAGTCTATGGGAAAGAGGTTGTTATGCATATGGAATACATTGCGTTGAGTCTAAGGATAGTTGCTTTAACCAATATGTCTAATATTGGTGATGTCAAAGAGAGTTTGTCATAGTTACTCTAGTTATAAGAAGATCATTTCATTGAAGTATTTAAGCAACAAGTCCAGAAAGGGCGAGAAAAAACATGCCATGATAGACATATCAAGAAGAATAAATTCCATCGTGGGAACCTAGTTCTCCTCTATGACATCTCAATAAGATTCGAAAAAATTGGTTATTCCCATATGTTATATTTATATCATTGAGGGGGGCACAGTTCAATTGCAAAAGTTAAAAGGGGATCCCATAGAAGAACTAGTTAATGGGATACATCTAAAACTCGTTAGTGTTTCCAGTATGATTCAATTTGATTAGGATATTATCTTCAAGAATAAGAAGCACAACAAAATATCCAATATGCACAAGATAGATAAGACACACAACACACAAATATTTTCCTTAGTGAAACCATAAAGGAGAAAACCTCGCAAACTTCCTAAAAATAGTTCTATCACTAAGATAATATCACAAGATAGAAAAACCCAAGTATAAGAAGCCTTTTTTAGCTCTCTCTCTCTCTCCTCCTTGTTATTATCTCTCTCCTAATTGTTTGCCTCTCTCTCCTCATGCGAACTTGAGTTAGTGTGTCTGTCTATAAATGAGGAAAGGTGCCTGCCTATTTATACCTATCAAGTGACAAACCTAAAACATGACTTTGTCGACCTATGACCCTAACGAGGAAAAATTCACCTAGGGAGACTCCAAAAATACATTTATTTATATTAAATTGGGGACTACGTCCCCGAATTACAACATAGGTTGTACCTAAAGGACCATATACAATAATGACATCCCGAAAGGAAGGAAACACATCTCTGATGGGGGTACAATAACATACAATGATAATATACATCATAATACATTCCAAAGTTACTAATACAACAACACTCCTTATTAACTAGGAAGGTATTCTCTCGCCACAATCATCAACACATCTGGTCACATCATCATAGCTACTTCCATAGTCCTTCATCTAGGTATTCATCATATCTACAAGAAATACATCTCATAGGTACATCCCAGGATTGTCCATTACATTTCCACTGCAATCACCTATGTCTCCTACCGTCATATCATCATATCTAGATCATCTCATCATCATACATGGAGCACATCCCCTATGCATATTGTTAAGTCATGAAACTTGTTTTCTTCAGTCTTATATTTTGCTTGTGATTTTTGTTTTAAGCTTTCTCATTTGCTTACTTTAGGAAATTTTGGTTTAAAATGAAAATTTTGATTTTTTGCTTTTAGGTTTTCATTATGTTTTGTTTTTCTTATGGTTCTGAAGGGTTTTGTAGGACATATGTTGATTAAAGGTTTCACAAATAACACTAAGGTCATAGTTTACCATATAAATCTTATTCAAAATGGAATTAATAGCTAAAAAGCACCAAATTTGATTTTAAAACATTCTTGTAGCGCAACGACTAAAATTTTACACTGCAGCGCTACAAGAATATCGTGGGCGCTAAATTTGTCAGTTTTTATGCCAAATTCTCCCATGATTGCGCTCCCGGATGACTAATCACATGTGTAGACAGGTTTGATACGTGTTTTATCAGAAATAATCATGCAAACAGGTGTGGTCTATGACATGAAGGAGATCATGGCAGACAGAATTTAGGGCTCAGTAAATCATGACAGATAGAGGAACGATCTGAGATTGATGGGAAAGAGGTTCTCTACATAGGCATTATGAAGCTGGAAGCGAAGTGGAATGAAGACAATTGCTAAGAATCCGGAATTTACAGTTAAAGAAGGAATTTAGGGTTTTCTCAGCGTGACAATTGGAAGCAACCTAAAGACCTGAAGACATCTAGACGGTTAAATTTGACATTCAGATAGTCCAAGGATCAATTTTAAACACCTACAGCAAGCCGGGAGTGAGGTATTCCACGTAAACTTGGTCGTGGCATGCTAAATTGGGGGTTTTTCCATTAAGGCTTGTTATGTTAAACTGATTAAAGAAAACATAAATTCATGTTGTTAACAAGCTCCCAACGATGAGAGATCGGTCCAAAAGGTTTTAGATGTTTTGGAAAATGATAAGTTGAAAAACAACAGTTACATTAAACAAATTTCCCTATCAAGACCAACAAATATGGTAAGGTGAAGGTCTGTACTGTTTGTGGCGACCAGGGTTTCACAGATTTACTTGTTACCTGTAATCAATGCAATGAGTTAGCTAAGCATGTCTATTGCATGCAGACCTTGTTTGAGTATGTTCCAGAGGTTGATTGGTTTTGTGCTGAATGTAAGTTGAAGCAGAAAGTTAGCACATAAGATTTCTCTCATATCATCTCATCTTCTAGTTAAACAATCACAATCTGAATCTAAGAAGCGAGCAGTTGAGAGCATTAATGCAGAATCGTTATTGCAAAGAGATAGCTCATTAGTGGCATTAGAAGGAGCCAAGGGTGCTATTTGTGCAGAATCACAACACATAGATGTCTCTATGCATTCCAGAGATGGTCTAACATTTAAATGAGCATATTGGATGTTAGTTAAGTTTTGCAGCAGTTTTGTTAAAGACTTTTGGAACTCTGTTTGGCCTAAATTACCCAAGCCTAGTGCAAAACATTTCCTGCATTGACAATAGAATAGACTATTAAAAAATTGGGAGAAAACAGCCAAGGAAAATCAAAAGAAAACTGACTGTCAAAACTCTGAAAACTTGAAGGAAAAAGGGCTGTTAGGTCATTAACAGGGTTTTAAAATCACACAGAAACATCATTCAGCCATTGGAAAGTAGATGAAGAAAAGTGGGAAGACCAACAGGGCTGAGCCTACTGAGCTGAATTGGATTGACAAGTTTCCAGGTTATGCAAAGCTCTTTCAGAATGATGGGTGGTTGGACTTCTTTAAGAAGATTGATGGATATAACAACGAAGTCGCTCATAAATTTGCTAAATGTTATAACCAAAATATGGTATCATTCGAGACTCTGAAGTTCAAATTGACTATGGAGTTGGTGGCTGAAGCAATAGGAGTGAAGAATGAAGGAGAGCTCTGGTTCAAAAAGGTGCCATTTACCTTCAATGCCCAAAGGTATCTTTTACCTGGCACTATTCCAGACTGGAGCAAGGGAGTGCTCATCCATAATTTTAGAGTTGAATGGGTAGAGCCCATTAAGATTCTACAAAGCTACATAACTTGTGAAGGGAGGTATGCTTTTGTATTCAAATATCATTTTAGGTTCTTGCAACACCTTGCTAGTGAATCAAAGATGAGTCTCCCTTTCTTCTTGTTGAAGAGTTTGTAGAAAATGTCAAGCAGGATTAAAGAGCATCATGACCACACTGCACAGTCCATTTTTCATCATGGATTGATCAAGCTTATTATCACCATTGTTCTGCAAAGATAAGGGAAGACTTGGGACTACTTCCTTTTTTGGTGTGGGTTCCAAATTAACCAAGAAGGACAGCCTACCAAAAAGAATGTTGATAAGGGACAAGCCCTAATTACAAAATTAGGACAAAAGGTCAAGGCTGAAGATAAAAAGTGTGCCAAGCTTGAGGAAGTGGTAGAACCTTCAAAGGAGGATTATGAATCTCAGCAGCCTGCAACTGATAGTAAGGGCAAAATTTTGTTGTTTATTAAAAAGGAAACCCAGCCTGTGCAAAATAAGGCACCAGCAGAAATACTCATGGATGAAAAAAAAAATTCACAGAGAAGGTTGCAGTAGAGGAAGAAGATACTAAGGTCCAACAAAGAAGCCCAATCACCATTCTATCTAAAGATGAAGGATATTTGTTGGAAGGAGATGAGGTGACTGTCAGTGCTGAAACTAGGGTTAGCACACACAGGGAGTTCTCCAATCAAGAAAATAAGACAGTCATGCCAAAGAAAAAGAAGATCAAGGTTAAAGCTATGGAGTTTTCCTCAGTTATGCATCAAGGAAAAAATTTGAAAAAGGTGGGAGAGCTTGCCCCAGGACGGAGACCCAAAACGCGATCCAAAACCAAATTGAGGCTGAACATGAAAAAGCTACTAAACCCTAAGTTAAACACAAAAGCAGTAATTGTACTTGATACTTGTTCTTTAGATGAAAAGATAGAATCTAGAAAAGGTGATTGCAAAGGAAAGAAACCATTGAAGATAGTAGAAGAGTCTAGTCTCACTGAAACTAAACTATCAGCTGTGTTTTTGGAATTAAGAGGTGAAATGTTGAAGGAACAACAAAAAGAAGAAATGGAAGATTCTTATTCAGAAAATAAGTTGGTAATGGATGAAAATGCACCTGATGAAATAGACAATCAAGAAAATCCAAATGTTCATGGTGTGTCTACAAAGCTACTGCCTAAGGATGAGAACATCTTCAGAAAGCTGAAGATCCCATGGTTTCCTAGTGAGCTACAGAATACAACAGCAGGCAAGGTTTTTGACTCAGAAAAGGAGAATTTGCAAAGAACCATCAAACAGTATAAGCATCAAATGGAGTACATGCAGGAAACAAATGATGGTTTAATCCTAGCTAATAGAAGACTCAGGGAGGACTTAGAGGAAGTAAATGCTCATTACCAAGAGCTTACTGCAGTCTCCAGGGAGGCCCTAGAAAGGAAAAGAATCACAGATCTACAGTGTGCATAATTGAAACTGACTATCAAAATCCTACAACAGCAGAATAAGGAGCTTACAAGAAGGATGACAGATATGGAAGCTGAGCAGCAGAAAGCTAGGAAAAAGGCCCAAGCTTTAGATGGAATAGATTTATTGGCAGAAGCTGCTAAAGACCTTTGAGTATTGTTAGTTAAGTAGTTACTTATTATGTTTTTTTGGAAAAATACTTTATTTTGTAAATTTTAATTTTGACATTATCCTATCGATGAGTAAGATAAAACAGTTAGGGTTTAGACCCTAACTGAATTTTGAGAAATAGTATTTAGGAAGATCAGAAAGAGAACAAGAGGTTCAATTTTTGGTGGGCTTAAGGAGGTCTCTTGACTGGTTTATGAGCTAAGTACTTAAACTCTTAGGTGTATTTGATGAACAGAATTATGAAATATATGATCCATATTACCCTTCAGTCTGTGTGTTGGCTTCATTTCTAGCTTGTTTAGCTACATAATTGGTAAATTGATTACCGATTTATGGTTTCTTTGCTTGTAATGCTTGCCTGTTGTGAATGAACTTCAAAGTTATGTTCTGTTGGATACCTGGTTATTATATTATGCATCTCTGCTTATGAATGTATTCCCTTTGGTCACCAAAACTTACAACCAGAAAAACCTTTAAAAAACCCTAAAACCTAGTTTTGTTTGATTGAATATTTGAGATTGTGTTGGCTTGTTTATTTGTAGTCTGGAAACAATTTCTGGCACAAACATCTTTGGCGCCGTTGCCAGGGAATGAATTTGAAAACAGATTTTTCCTTGGGATACTTATCATTTCACTGGTTTAAAGAGGTGAACTTAAACCAGCACATCTTTAAGGATACTTTTCACCAGTTTATCACAGTGGCTACTAGGGGAGTTGGAACTAGAAACATACCTACTTCACCATTGCAATTGGGTGTTACAGATCTTGAACAGATATTGAAGGTAGCGAAGAATATTAGAAGGTCTCAGTCATTACCATCCCTATGTAACCCTGACGAGTTGGGTGGTTCATCACATTCAGTTGCGTTGAGAAAAGAAGAAGAAACCTCACCTTGGTTAAATCCTATATTCCCTGACAGTAGTTTCAAAGTTTTCACTGATCCACAATCTTCAGAAAAGATAAAACAGCCTCTCCTGGTAAGATACCTCTTTTTCAGTTAAAAGTAGGTAAAAACCCTTTTCAGCCAGGTTCCAGTCAAACCTCTTCATCATCAAAGTTACTTAGTCCAAAAATGGCAGCCCAAAATCAGCCTATAGACATGATGGACGGAATGGTTGCAGCCAGGTATGCACCATTGGTTTTGCCTCATCCTCTAAATGCACTGCCTGGAGGTGACTATCAGAAATATTTGCCTAGGTTTAATGGATAGGGGGAAACTACGGCTAAAGAACACTAGGAAGCTTTCCTTAGTTATGCTTATAACCAAAACATTTAAGCCAAGGATATGTGGATGAGAATGTTTGTGTAGAGCCTTGATGGAGATGTTAGGAAATGGTTCAGGGAGTTGCCTGCTAATTCAATCACTATCATTGAAGAACTTCGTGATCTATTCATGAGACAATGGGGTGACACCAAGGACCATACATACTACATAACTAAGTTTGGATCCCTTAGGAGGAAAAATGATGAAACTATTGCAGACTTTTCAAAGAGGTTTAACAAAATGTAAAGTAGAATTCCTGTAGAAATAAAGCCTACAGAAACATCTGCAAAACTTACATATGCAAATGCGTTCGATCATGAATTTTCTTTACTACTAAGAGAAAGGAGACCTATTTCTTTACTGAATATGCAGGATGCGGCATTGGAGGTAGAATCTAACATACTGGCTTCTAATAGATTGAAGAAAGAAACAACTCAGTAGCTTTATGACAGAAAAGGAAAGAAGGAAGCAGCTCCAAGAAGTTCTGCTTCTCATTCGTCTGAAGGGAAAATTGATGAAATGGTTAAATTGGTGAAAGTTTTGACTGCAAAATTAAACAATTTAGAGCTTGAGAAAAATTCCAGCAAGCCTACTCTAGAAGGTGAACGAAATCCTAACAATCAGAACCAGTTCAGAAGACAATTTGCTCCCCATTTCATGCCTAGAGAACGAAGGAACAATGATATCCAGTGGGAAAGGAGAGAAAATGAGGACCAAAGAGTGCCACCACCTCTTCAGAACAATGTTGCTGATGAAGAAGATGTTGATGATGAAGTAATATTTGAATATACTGACCAAGATATGAACCATTTTGGAGAAAAATTGTCCGGGGGTTTTGTCACTGAGGAAGAGTTTCTAAATGTAGAATGCAATGATGCTGATATGTTCGAAACAGAAGAAGATTTAGGTCTGAAAATGACTACTGTAACTGCTGATGACTGTCAAAATGAACTTAAGAAGACTGTGAATCTAAGTTCAGGTCCAAAACAGGTGGTACAAATCCCAAAGAAGAAGGCGGTTGTCCTTGCTAAGCAGTCATCTGATCCTATGACAGAGAAAAGACAAGTTTTAGAAAAACAAAAGAAGAACACAGAGGTTGAAGAGGTAAATAAAACTGTTCAGAATTTCATCCTGTAAAATGAATTAGGCAAGTTAAAGATTCCTGTACCTTTAACTAAATTAATGAAAAACCCTTCATATAAAGAATCAGTTCTTAAGATGATTAATTCAGCAAGTAATCAGCCTATTTCTGATACAGTAAATTTACAAGAAGAAAACCCTAGGATTTTCATTGGATCAGCCTTGGCTGAAAAGACTGAAAATGAAGTAGGTGCTTCACCTCCATTCTGCTTCACCCTGATAGTCCATGAACAAATGATACATAATTGCTTGTTAGATTCGGGAGCCTCACACAATTTAATGCCAAAGGCTGTTATGGAGGCTTTAGGTCTGAGTATCACCAAACCCTATCATGATCTATATGCATTTGATTCCTGAGCAGTGAAGTGTTTAGGGGTAATAAAGGACATGGTTGTCAGTTTGGTTTAGTTACCCATGAAAAGTGTGATAAAAGATGTAGTGGTAGCTGATATTACACCTAAATTTGGGTTACTTCTCTCTAGGTCTTGGGCAAAGAAAGTTGGTGGGACCTTACAAATGGATTTATCGTATGCTACTATTCTTGTGTTTGGAGGATAAAACAGAAGGCTATACAGAGAGCTTCAATTTACCTATATTGTGACAGATGACAAAAACCATACCACCCACCCACTGTATGCTGTTGATAAAGACCTGGGTGCTTGCATGTTACATTTCAGTGAGGATGAAAATATTACTAGTTTGTTACAGGTTGAAAAGAAACAGCCAATAAAATGTAGCAAGGAACAAGAGGATGAGTTGTGGCAATTATACTTTGATGGATCCTCTTGCAAAGAAGGCACTGGAGCAGGGGTTCTCCTTATATCCCCTGGAGGTGAAACAGTAAAGCTGATGTATAAATTAGAGTTTATTACTACAAATAACACTACTGAATATGAAGCTTTGCTGTTAGGTTTGAAAGCTTCTAAATATTTGGGCATTCAGCCGATTTCTGCATTTGGAGACTCTGAATTAGTTGTTCAGCAGGTGAAGAACAACTATCAAGTGAAGCAGGGTTTACTGAAAGTCTATCAAAATGAGGTATGGGACATGATTGAAAATTATTTTGTAGCTTTTATTATAACCTATATTCTAGGAGATCATAATCAGACTGCAGATTCATTGGCCTTGGCTGCTAGACACTTTAGAATCCCCAAGACCACTCAGTTGAGATATCCCATTGAAATTAGGTACAGACCATCTGTACCTGATAATGTAAATCATTGGAGAGTGTTCGAAGATGACATTGAGATTAAAAGGTTTCTAGAGCTTACTCATGAGTTTTCTAATTCCTTGGTTGATCAGGAGGAGGATGAAGAGGATGGACAGGTGGAAGAGATTGCTGAAAATGAAATTGCTGGACACAATATCATTGAATTAAAAAGTAATTTCATTCCAAAGGGTTCGGTACCTTTGGAAAGGATTTTTTCAAAAGATGATACACTCTTAAAACCTATTGTACAATCCTTAGAATAAAATGTGGTGGATTGTAACATTGGTTCTGCAGAACAACCTAGAATGGTAAAAATTTCTAAAGCACTTACAGCTGAACAAAGAAGCAGGTACATTAAATTGCTAAAAGAACATGTGGATGTTTTTGCATGGTATTATGAGGAATTGAGAACCTATGACACTACAATTATACAGCATAAAGTCCCTTTAAAACCGAATGTCAAACCTTTTTGTCAGAAATTAAGGAGGATTAATCCAGCCTTGTTTCCTGTTATTGAAAAATAAGTGAAGAATTTATTGGATGCCAAAATTATAGTGCCTCTCAGGTACTCTTCATGGGTGGCTAATCTAGTTCCTATTAGGAAAAAGAATGGAGAAATCAGGTTGTGTGTGGACTTTAGAAATTTGAACAGATCTTCACTAAAAGATAATTATCTGCAGCCTAAAATTGAGCAAATGTTGCAGAAAGTAGTTGGGGCATAGAGGATCTCTATGGTTGATGGTTTCTCAGGGTACAATTAGATCTCTATGCATCCTTATGATAAGGAGAAGACAACTTTCACTACTCCTTGGGGAACTTTCATGTATGACAAGATGCCTTTTGGACTAATGAATGCTGGAGCCACTTTTCAGAGGGCTATGGATATTGCTTTTGTCGGAGAAAAGGACAAGTTTGTGGTAATCTACTTAGATGATATTATTGTTTTCTCACAATCAGATGATGAACATTTGAATCATTTGAAGCAGACTTTCCTGAAATGTAGAAAATGTGGCTTGTCCTTGAATCCAAAGAAGTCACACTCTGTTGTACAGGAAGGTAAATTGCTTGGTCATTTAGTGTCTGCTAATGGTATAAGGATTGACCCTGAAAGGGTAAAAGGTATATTGAAAATAATTTTACCGAGGAGTAAAAAGGATGTCCAATCTTTCATTGGTAAAATCAACTTTCTACGTTGGTTTATACCAAACTTTGCTGAGACTATCAAACAGATCACAATCATGCTAAAAAAGGATCAGGAAGTCAGGTGGACCACTAAGGCAAAGAATGCATTTGAGAAGATCAAAATGGCTCTTACTGAAGCTCCTGTATTAGTAAGCCCAGATTTTACCAGAGAATTTCTTACATTCTCATTTGCATCAAAGGATACAATAGCAGCCGTTTTGTTGCAGCAGAATAAGGAAGGACTGGAGTAGCCTATTGCATTCTTCAGCAAAACTCTCAGGGATTCTAAACTAAAATACAGTATCTTAGAAAAACAGGCCTATGCTCTGGTAAAAGCTTTAAAGTTTTTCAGAATCTATGTTTTGCATTCTAAAGTTATTTCATTTGTGCCTAATGCTACTGTGAAATATGTTTTAACATAGCCTGATAGTGAAGGGAAAAGAGGCAGGTGGATTGCTAAAATCATGGAGTATGATGTAGATATTAGACCTACCAAACTAGTCAAGGGAAAAGGTTTAGCCAAGCTACTGGCTGAATCAAATTGTCAAGATATGGGATTGCATGTGATGGCTGAAGAGTTAGCTCAGGAAGAAGATCAAGCAATCTTGGAAAAAGAGAAAATCATGGACTATTATTCAGCATCCACATGGTATGCAGACATTGTGTATTTTATGTTGTTTTTGAAATGTCCTGAGCATTTAGATAGAAAAGATGCTAGATCTTTAAATCTTAAAGCTACTAAGTATTGTCTAGTAGAAGAGCAGTTATTCTGGAAGGAACTAGGTGGTATTCTACTTAGATGCTTGGATAAATCTAAAATTGAAGGAGTAATTTCTGAATCTCATGAGGGTGCTTGTGGAGGTCACAAGTACTGGAATACAACAACATACAAGATTTTAAGAGCTGGGTACTATTGGCCCTCTTTGTTTGCAGATGTATATCAGCAGGTAAGAGCTTGTATCCCTTGTCAGAAGTTTGTTGGCAAACAAAAATTGCTATCATTGCCCCTAAAACCTATTGTAGTAAGTGCTCCTTTCCAGCAATGGGGTCTATATTTTATAGGGGAGATAAATCCATCTTCCTTAGGAAAACACAGGTGGATTCTAACTGCAACAGACTTCTTTACCAAATCGGTGGAAGCCATCCCTACTAGGAGTGCTACAGACAAAGTAATTATGGAATTCATCGAAGAAAATATCCTTAGTAGGTTTGGGTGTCCTCAAAAAATAGTAACAGATAATGCAAAGGCTTTCAAGTATAGGGAAATGGAAGAATTTTGTGAAAAGAATGGTATCTTGCTAAAGCATTCAACTCCTTATTATCCCCAGGGTAATGGTTTATCTGAATCCTCAAATAAGAACATCATTCAGAGTATCAAAAAGTTGCTTCAGCATAATAAGAGATCATGGGATTCTATGCTGAAATATGCATTGTGGGCTGATAAGATAACAGTCAAACAAGCAATTGGAAATTCTCCTTTCCAATTAGTGTATGGCATAGATGCACTTTTTCCTGTCCAATTGGGAATCCCAGTGATGAAGTTTCTTCAGAATTGTCAGGAAGAACCAAATGATATGCAGAGAAGGATTTATGAGATGATAGAATTACAACAGAACAGGGAAAAAGTGGAAGAAAGTGCAAAGTTATACAGATTGAAGATCAAAAGTAGATTTGACAAGAAAATCAAAGAAAACACTTTGTTAGTTGGTGATATGGTTTTGAGGTGGGATGGCAGGAAAGAGCAAAAAGGGAAGCATGGTAAATTTGACAACCTCTGGTTTGGCCCTTTCCTAGTGTCTAAGATTCTGGAAAATAACGCTTTTGTCCTGCAGTCTTTGGAAGGTGAGGAATTGTCAAGTCCAGTCAATGGACGATTCCTCAAGCATTTTTACAGTCTTTGAGGAGATTTTTACTTTTCATTGTATATACCGATGTGAGTAAATCATAATAAGGACTCCATAACCCAATGGAAATTTTGTAGACTAGTAGGTAGCAGAAAAGAAGGCACTGGTCTACAGGTTCTTGAAGCCTCGCAGGGAGGACTTCATCCCGCAGCTGGAGCCAGATGTTAAGTCATGAAACTTGTTTTCTTCAGTCTTATATTTTGCTTGTGATTTTTGTTTTAAGCTTGCTCATTTGCTTACTTTTAGGAAATTTTGTTTTAAACTGAAAATTTTGATTTTTGCTTTTAGGTTTTCATTATGTTTTGTTTTTCGTAGGGTTCTGAAGGGTTCTATAGGACATATGTTGATTAAAGGTTTCAAAAATAACACTAAGGACATAGTTTACCATATAAACCTTATTCAAAATGTAATTAATGGCTAAAAAGCACCAAATTTGATTTTAAAACATTCTTGTAGTGCAACGGCTAAAATTTTACACTGCGGCACTACAAGAATATCGTGGGAACTAAATTTGTCGGTTTTTATGCCAAATTCTCCCATGATTGCACTACTGGATGACTAACCACATGTGTAGACAGGTTTGAGACGTGTTTTATCAGAAATAATCATGCAAACAGGTGTGGTCTATGACGTGAAGGAGATCGTGGCAGACAGAAGTTAGGGCTCAGCAAATCATGACAGATAGAGGAACAAGCCGAGATTGATGGGAAAAAGGTTCTCTACATACGCATTACGAAGCTGGAAGCAAAGTGGAACGAAGACAATTGCTAAGAATCCAGAATTTACAGTTAAAGAAGGAATTTAGGGTTTTCTCAGTGCGACAGTTGGAAGCAAGCTGAAGACTTGAAGACACCTGGACGGTTAAATTCGACATTCAGATAGTCCAAGGATCAATTTTAAACACCTGCAGCAAGCTGGGAGTGAGGTATTCCGCGTAAACTTGGTCATGGCCTGCTAAATTGGGGGTTTTTCCATTAAGGCTTGTTATGTTAAACTAATTAAATAAAACATAAATTCATGTTGTTAACAAGCTCCCAACGATGAGAGATCAGTCTAAAAGGTTTTAGATGTTTTGGAAAATGATAAGTTGAAAAACAACAGTTACATTAAACAAATTTCCCTGTCAAGACCAGCAAATATGGTAAGGTGAAGGTCTGTACTATTTGTAGCGACCAGGGTTTCACATATTTACTTGTTACCTGTAATCAATGCAATGAGTTAGCTGAGCATGTCTATTGCATGCATACCTTGATTGAGTATGTTCCAAAGGTTGATTGGTTTTGTGCTGAATGTAAGTTGAAGCAGAAAGTTAGCACACATAAGATTGCTCTCATATCATCTCATCTCCTAGTTAAACAATCACAATCTGAATCTAAGAAATGAGCAGTTGAGAGCACTAATGCAGAATCGTTATTGCAAAGAGATAGCTCATTAGTGGCATTAGAAGGAGCCAAGGGTGCTATTTGTGTAGAATCACAACACATAGATGTCTCTATGCATTCCAGAGATGCTATGACATTTAGATGAGCATATTGGATGTTAGTTAAGTTCTGCAGCAGTTTTGTTAAAGACTTTTTGTACTCTGTTTGGCCTAAATTACCCAAGCCTGGTGCAAAACATTTCCTGCATTGACAATAGAACAGACTGTTAAAAAATTGAGAGAAAACAACCAAGGAAAATCAAAAGAAAACTGACTGTCAAAACTCTGAAAACTTGAAGGAAAAAGGGCTGTTAGGTCATTAACAGGGTTTTAAAATCACACAGAAACTTCATTCAACCATTGGAAAGTAGATGAAGAAAAGTGGGAAGACCAACAGGGCTGAGCCTACTGAGCTGAATTGGATTGACAAGTTTCCAGGTTGTGCAGAGCTCTTTGAGAATGTTGGGTGGTTGGACTTCTTTAAGAAGATTGATGGATATAACACTGAATGCTCTCATAAATTTGCTAAATGTTATAACCAAGATATGGTATCATTCGAGACTCTGAAGTTCAAATTGACTGTGGATTTGGTGGCTGAAGTAATAGGAGTGAAGAATGAAGGAGAGCTCTGGTTCAAAAAGGTGCCATTTACCTTCAGTGCCCAAAGGTATCTTTTACCTGGCACTATTCCAGACTGGAGCAAGGGAGTGCTCATCCAGAATTTTAGAGCTGAATGGGTAGATCCCATTAAGATTCTACAAAGCTACATAACTTGTGAAGGGATGCATGCTTTTGTCTTCAAATATCATTTTAGGTTCTTACAGCACCTTGCTGGTGAATAAAAGATGAGTCTCTGTTTCTTCTTGTTGAAGAGTTTGCAGAAAATTCCAAGCAGGATTAAAGAGCATCATGACCACACTGCACAGTCTATTTTTCATCATGGATTGATCAAGCTTATTATCAGCACTGTTCTACAAATATAAGGGAAGACTTGGGACTACTTCCTTTTTTGGTGTGGGTTCCAAATTAACCAGGAAGGATAGCCTACCAAAATGCATGTTGATAAGGGACAAGCCCTAATTAGAAAATTAGGACAAAAGGTCAAGGCTGAAGATAAAAAGTGTGCCAAGCTTGAGGAAGTGGCAGAACCTTCAAAGGAGGATTATGAATCTCAACATCCTGCAACTGACAGTAAGGGAAAAATTTTGTTGTTTATTAAAAAGGAAGCCCAACCTGTGCAAAATAAGGCACCAACAGAAATACTCATGGATGAAAAAATTGTTTCCACAAAGAAGGTTGCAGTAGAGGAAGAAGATACTAAGGTCCAACAAAGAATCCCAATCACCATTCTATCTGAAGATGAAGGATATTTGTTGGAAGGAGATGAGGTGATTGTTAGTGCTGAAACTAAGGTTGGCACACACAGGGAGTTCTCCAGTCAAGAAGATAAGACAGTCATGCCAAAGAAAAAAAGATCAAGGTTAAAGCTATGGAGTTTGCCTCAGTTATGCGTCAAGGAAAAACTTTGAAAATGGTGGGAGAGCTTGCCCTAGGATGGAGACCCAAAACTTGATCCAAAAAAAAATTGAGGATGAACATGAAACAGCTACTAAACCCTAAGTTAAACACAAAAGTAGTAACTGTGCTTGATACTTCTTCTTCAGATGAAAAGATAGAATCTAGAAAAGGTGATTGCAAAGGAAAGAAACCATTGAAGATAGTAGAATAGTCCATCCTCACTGAAACTAAACTATCAGCTGTGTTTTTGGAATTAAGAGGTGAAATGTTGAAGGAACAACAGAAAGAAGAAATGGAAGCTTCTTATTCAGAAAATAAGTTGGTAATGGATGAAAATGCACCTGATGAAACAGACAATCAAGAAAATCCAAATGTTCATGGTGTGTCTACAGAGCTGTTTCCTGAGGATGAGAACATATTCAGAAAGCTGAACATCCCATGGTTGCCTAGTGAGCTACAGAATACAACAACAAGCAAGGTTTTTGAGTCAGAAAAAGGATAATTTGCAAAGAACCATCAAACAGTATAAGCATCAAATGGAGTACATGCAGGAAACAAATGATTTGTTAATCCTAGCTAATAGAAGACTCGGGGAGGACTTAGATGAAGTAAATGATCATTACCAAGAGCTTACTGCAGTCTCCAGGGAGGCCCTAAAAAGGAAAAGAAGCACAGATCTACAGTGTGCATAATTGAAACTGACTATCAAAATCCTACAGCAGCAGAATAAGGAGCTTACAAGAAGGATGACAGATATGGAAGCTGAGCAGCAGAAAACCAGGAAAAAGGACCAAGCTTTAGATGGAATAGCTTTATTGGTAGAAGCTGCTAAAGACCTTTGAGTATTGTTAGTTAAGCAATTACTTGTTATGCTTTTTTGGAAAAATACTTTATTTTGTAAATTTTAATTTTGACATTATCCTATCAATGAGTAAGCTAAAAGGGTTAGGGTTTAGACCCTAACTGAATTTTGAGAAACAATATTTAGGAAGATCAGAAAGAGAACAAGAGGTTCGATTTTTGGTGGGCTTAAGGAGGTCTCTTGACTGGTTTATGAGCTAAGTACTTAAACTCTTAGGTGTATTTGATGAATAGAATTATGAAATATATGATCCATATTACCCTTCAGTTTGTGTTTTTGGCTTCATTTCTAGCTTGTTTAGCTACATAATTGGTAAATTCATTATTGGTTTATGGTTTCTTTGCTTGTAATGCTTGCCTGTCATGAATGAAATTCAAAGTTATGTTCTGTTGGATACTTGGTTATTATATTATGCATCTCTGCTCTTCTTTACCTATGATTTAGTTCCTATTTGGATTATGAATGTATTCCCTTTGGTCACCAATACTTACAACCAGAAAAACCTTTAAAAAACCCTAAAACCTAGTTTTGTTTGATTGAATATTTGAGATTGTGTTGGCTTGTTTCTTTGTAGCCTAGAAACCATTTCTAGCACAAACACATATCATATACCATCTATGTTATACCAACATAGGAGCACGTGAGGACTCATTACGTCACCAAGAAAACCTGTGTATTCCATTGTTCGAGAATATTTGAGGAGGATGAAAGTGGGCCAAGGGTTGTGTGTATTTTCTTTTATTTCCCTAATAGAAGTTAGACATGTGTTAGGAGTGCTGTTAGTATAGATGTATGCATTAATTTGAGCAATGTAGCTATGTAGAGTGATTTTGGTATTTTCATGAATATTTGTAGATTTCTCTGCAATTATTGGTTTAAGATTTGGATTTTGTTGGAATCATTGAAGGATAGGGTAGATGCATGCATATGAGGACTACACTGATGGATCGAAGAGTTTGATAGCCGAATTGATCAATTCTTTGATCAAATCCATGCAGAACACAAGTTTTCTGACTTAACGAGTTTTTACAGAAAACAGACGGTGGAGATTGGATCCGCAGATGTAGATATGACAATCAAGGAGGAATACGCAACTGGAGTTGCGAGGGAGATAATGGATCCACCAAGGTTTGGTTGATCTGCATAAAAAATTGAATCGACAGCTGTGGTGAAGGCCACAATGAAAATATCTAATGGTGGGAAAAAATGTAGAAAAAGATTTACGAGTGGAAAGTTGTGGAGGAGTAACTTTGGGAAGTTGGAATCCCGCATCCCGCAACCTGATTTCGGGAAGGCTATTTTGAAATGGAAGTTGTGGGGGAGCAATTTTGGGAAGTTGGAATCCTACATCGCGCAACCCGATTTCAGGAAGGCCATTGCAGAAAGTAGTGCAGCGTGAATTTTGGTGTTTTGAGATCCCGCATCCCGTAACTTGACAGCAGAAACTCTCTTGCGGAAACAGAGTTACGAGAATGAAAAATTATGGGAAGGAAATTTAAGTGTGGAATTTGACATTTACAGCTAAATTTGGAGCTCCTTCCAAGTGTAGGAAGCTGAATATCCTAAAGGTGCTCATTGGGTTGGTTTTGGTCGAAACCCCTGTACGATTTTTGGTATCAGAGCGAGTGCACAAAGATTTGCACACTATGGAGTGGAGGCTTGCAATATTAATTTGTAGCATGAGGATAGAATGTTGATTTTTGACCAGAGGAGTTGAGAAGGACATTGTGGTATGGGAACCCTCACAGTAGAGTGTTGTAGGAAATACATGCAAATCTCAAATCCTGTAGAGAGCATAGGGAGTGCTCAAAGGTTTTGTGTGAGAACCAAGAAAATGCCAATAGTCAAGTAGGAGGAATCTTGATGAGGTATTGAGAGGGTAATCTTGTTTGCAGTTCATCATTAGTGTGGAAAATCTCATGGAGGTGGTATGGAAGGTGGATACTGAAATTCATCTAAAGGGTTCAAGAGGAAGCCACAATAGAACAAGGGAAGATACCCGAGCAAATGGTGTCAAGAGGATGAGTTAAAAAAAAATTGACAGAGAGGTTGTTGAGATGAAGGAAAGGCTTAGTAAGGTGACTAAACTATTGCATGGGGAAGCTATAGGAGGTCAGTATTATGTATGGAGGCTGAAGAAGAAGGCGCAATGGCCTATAAAAAGGTTATGTGCCAAGAATCTCAAGCACAAACTTAGTGTTTGGGTGAAGGAAGAGGAAAGACTCAGGGAAGCTGAGCATGAGGAAGAAGTTCACGTGATGTGTGAACCTGAGCAAGGTGAGTACCTTGATGAAGAAGAAGAGAATGCTGATATAGCATTTACTGACAAAATAATGGACATGGAAAAGAGTTCATATCAGTATACAGAGGAGGATGCGGATATTGATGTGAGATCTTTTGAAGATCTTGAAGACTGTTTTGCGTAAACAAATCAGTATGGGATGTTGGAGGAAAAGGCATCAGTTGAGGCTGAAGTGCCTTATGTTTTTCAAACTGACAATATGTGTTTAATTGCAGGTTGGATAGTTGGCACAGAGGGACAATTGAAGAATATTTTCCAACAATTTGAAAAGGATGAACATGAAGGTAAAGCTATGGGCATATGGAATGTCTATAATTTACATATCTATTTGTTGATTTTATTGCAAGAATTCTGTAAGTGGATAGCTATAATGGTGGATGAGGAAGTAGAGTTTCTTGGCAAAAATCAAATTTCCTTTCATTGGCTAAAGGAAAATACAGAGGAAGAATTTGTCTTGAGGGACAATAGGGAAGCTCAAGACTGGGCTGAAGATGATGAGGGAAGTAGCAGCAGTGAACCTGCTGTGCAACAGAGGGAGAAAGCTTTAGAAGTTATTTATACTTCTAAGAAAATGCAAGTTGCAGAGGAGAAGGGAATCCAGACAAAGATGTTTCAACAAAGAAGCAGACTAGATGAGGAGATAGATGAGTTATGGAATCTCATGCAGAGATGTAAGAGGAACAATGATAGTGAGGTTCATACAGTTATCTAGATGATTGTGGAAGACTGGGAAGTTCATTATAGGATTAATGAAAAATAACAACTACAAAACAAAGTTTGTGATTTAGGTATATTGCAGCTGGAAGACTATGACCTAGAGGTCATATTTGTTTTTGCTAGGGATTCTGATGCAGGAGCATCCTTCTTTCCATTTCAAATTCCAAGTTTAATACTAGATCAGGCCTAGGAAGGGGTCTCACATTTTGATTTAATAGTCCCTAGACTATTACATTATAAGTAACCTATTTTTTTATGAATATTATAGATAGGGACAAGTCATTCTGCTTAGTCATAGGTTTTTAGAGCTGTAGGAATAATAGCGAGTCATGACTCCCTGCGTGGAGATCAGTCGCTGAATTATTTGTTTAGACTGAGACGTTTTTACATCATGCTTTGTAAATTTGTTATAGGACTGAATCAGTAGAGGGATAGCAGAGTAGATTAAATAGGTAGGTTGTAGAGGTTGAAAGGGTTCCATCTTTCAAAAGAAAACTGTGTTTTGCAGAGAGGCGGCCAGACCTGTGTCTGTACCGACTTGTAAATATTTGAGGAGGCTGAAAGTGGGCCGAGAGTTGTGTGTATTTTCTTTTATTTCCCTAATAGAAGTTAGCCATGTGTTCTGAGTGATGTTAGCCTAGATGTATGCATTAATTTGAGCAGTGTAGCTGTGTAGAGCGATTTCGGTGTTTTCATGAATATTTGTAGATTTCTCTGCAATTGTTGGTTTAAGAGTTGCATTTTGATGGAATCGTTGAAGGACAGGGTATATGCATGCATAGGAGGACTATACTTATGGATCAAAGAGGTTGAAATATGGATTGATCAATTCTTTGATCAAATCTACATAGAACACAAGTTTTCTGACTTAACGAGTTTTTGTAGAAAACGAACGGTGCAGATTGGATCTGCAGATGTAGATCTGATGGTCCAGGAGGAATCCACAACTGGAGTTTCAAGGGAGATAACTGATCTTCCAAGGTTTGGGTGATTTTCATAAAAAGGCAAATCGATGAATGCGGTGACAGTCGCAACGAAAATAACTAATAGTGAAAAAAATTGAGGAAAAAGATTTGCGGGTGGAAATTTGCAGAGGAGTAACTTTGGGAAGTTGGCATCCCGCATTCCGTAACCCAATTTCGGTAAGGATGTTACAGAATGGAAGTTGCGGGGGAGCAACTTTGGCAAGTTGGAATCCCGCATTCTACAACCCAATTTCAGGAAGGCCATTGCAGAATGAAAGTTGCAGAGCACGACTTTGGGTTTTTTCGAGATCCCGCATCCCGCAACCTGACAGCGGAAACTCTGTTGCGAAAACAAAGTTGTGAGAAGGAAAAATTGCAGAAGGGAAATTTTAGTGTGGAATTTGGTGTTTACAACTAAATTTGGAGCTCCTTCCAACCATAGGAAGCTGAAGATCCTGGATGTGTGGTTGGGTTGTTTTTGGTCCGAACCCCTGCACAATTTTTGGTATCACAGATGGTGCACAAATATTTGCACTATGGAGAGGAGGCTTGCAATATTAATTTGCCGCATGAGGACAGAATGTTGATTTCTGACCAAAGGAGTTGAGAAGGATATTGTGGTATGGTAACCCTCACAACAAAGTGCTGTAGGAAATGAATGCAAATCTCAAATCTTGTAGAGAGCATAGGGAGTGCTCAAAGGTTCTGTGTGAGAACCAAGAAAATCCCAATAGTCAAGTAGGAGGAATGTTGATGAGGTGTTGAAAGGGTAGGCTTGTTTGTAGTTCATCATGAGTGTGGTAAAGCTCATGGAGGTGGTATGGAAGGTGGCTACTTAAAGTCATCTAAAGGGTTCAAGAGGAATCCACAATAGAACAAGGGAAGATGCCCGAGAAAATGGTGTCAAGAGGATGAGTCAAAGAAAATTTGACAGAGAGGTTGTCAAGCTGAAGGAAAGGATTAGTAAGGTGACTGAACTATTGCATGGGGAAGCTACAGGATGTCATTATTATGTATCGAGGTTGAATAAAAACACACAATGGCCTGTAAAGAAGTTATGCTCCACGAATCTCAAGCACAGACTTAGTGCTTGGGTGAAAGAAGAGGAAATACTCAGGGAAGCTGAGCATGAGGAAGAAGTTCACGTGATGTGTGAACCCAAGGAAGGTGAGTACCTTGATGAAGAAGGAGACGATGCTGATACAGAGTTTACTGACAAACTCATGGACATGGAAAAGAGTTCATATCAATATACAGAGGAGAATGAGGATGTTAATGTGAGATATTTTGAAGATCTTAAAGACTGTTTTGCACAAACAAATCAGTATGGGATGTTGGAGGAAAAGGCATCAGTTGAGGCTGAAGTGACTAATGTTTTTCAAACTGACAATATGTGTTTAATTGCAGGTTGCACAGTTGGCATAGAGCAACAATTTTTGAATATTTTCCAACAGTTTGAAAAGGATGAAAATGAGGGTAAAGTTATGGACATGTGGAATGTCTATATTCTACATATCTATTTGCTGATTTTATTGCAAGAATTATGCAAGTGGATAGTTAGAATGGTGGATGAGGAAGTAGAGTTTCTTGGAGAGAATCAAATTTCCTTTCATTGGCTAAAGGAAAATACAGAGGAAGAAGTTGTCTTGAGGGACAATAGGGAAGCTTAAGACTGGACTGAAGATGATGAGGGAAGTAGCAGTAGTGAACCTGTTGTGCAATAGAGGGAGAAATATTTATAATTTTTTTATACTTTTGAGCAAATAGAATTTGCAAAGGAGAAGGGCATCTAGACAAAGATGTTTCAGCAAAGAAGCAGACTGGATGAGGAGATAGATGAGTTATGGCATCTCATGCAAAGATGTAAGAGGAACAATGACAATAAGGTTCAGACAGTTATCTGGATGACTGTGGACTAGGAAGTTCATTAAAAGATTAATAAGCAATGGAAACTACAAAAAAAGTTTGGGATCCAGGTATATTGCAGCTAGAAGACTATGACCTAGAGGTCATGTATCTTTTTCCTAGGGAGTCTGATGCAGGAGAATTATACTTTCCATTTAAAATTCCAAGTTCAATCCTAGATCAGGCCTAGGAAGGGGTCTACACATTTTGATTTAATAGTCCCTAGAATATTACATTGTAAATAACCTATGTTTTTATGAATATTCTATATAGTGATGAGTCATTCTTCTTAGTCATACGATGTTATAGCTGTAGGAATAATAATGAGTCGCGACTCCCTGCGTGGGGATCAGCCGCTGAACCATTTGTTTAGACAGAGACATTTTTACATCATGCTTTGTAAATTTGTTATAGGAATGACTCAATAGAGGGGTAGCAGAGTAGATTAAATAGCTAGGTTTTGTAGGTTGAAAGGGCTCCATCTTTCAGAAGAAAATTGTGTTTTGCAGAGGTCGGCTAGACCTGTGTCTATACCAACTTGTGAATATTTGAGGAGGATGAAAGTGGGCCAAGAGTTTTGTAAATTTTCTTTTATTTCCATAATAGAAGTTACCCATGTGTTCTGAGTATTGTTAGTCTAGATTTATGCATTAATTTGAGGAAGGTAGCTGTGCAGAGCGAATTCAACATTTTCATGAATATCTGTAGATTTCTCTGCAATTGTTGGTTTAAGAGTTGGACTTTGTTGGAATCGTTGAAGGATAGGGTAGATGCATGCATATGAGGACTAGACTGATGGATCAAAGAGGTTGAAATCTATATTGATCAATTCTTTGATCAAATCCTTACAGAACACAAGTTTTCTGACTTAACACGTTTTTGCAGAAAACAGACTATGGAGATTGGATCCGCAGATGTAGATCTGACGGTCCAGGAGGAATCCACAACTAGATTTGCGAGGGAGATAATGGATCCACCAAGGTTTGGGAGATTTGAATAAAAAGGAGAATCGACGGCTGTGGTGAAGGCCGCAATGAAAAGATCCAACAGTGGGAAAAATTATGGAAAAATATTTGCAGGTGGAAAGTTGCGGAGAAGTAACTTTGGGAAGTTGGCTTCCCGTATCCCGCAACCTGATTTCGGGAAGGTTGTTTCAGAACGGAAGTTGCAGGCGAGAAACTTTGGGAAGTTTGCATCCTACATCCTGCATCGGGCAACCTGGTTTTGGGAAGGCCATTGCGGAATGAAAGTTGCAGAGCGCGACTTTGGGTGTTTTGAGATCCTGTATCTCACAACTCGACAACGGAAACTCTGTTGTGGAAACAGAGTTGTGGGAAGGAAAAATTGCGGGAGTGCAATTTTAGTGTGGAATTTGGTGTTTACAACTAAATTTGGATCTCCTTCCAAGTGTAGGAAGCTTAATATCCTGGAGGTGTTGGTTGGGTTGATTTTGTTCGAAATCCCTGCACCATTTTTGGTATCAGAGCGGTTGCACAAAGATTTGCACACTATCGAGAGGAGGCATGCAATATTAATTTGCAGGATGAGGACAGAATGTTGATTTCTAACCAAAGGAGTTGAGAAGGACATTGTGGTATGGGAACCCTCATAGCATAGTGCTGTAGGAAATTAATGCAAATCTCAAAGCCTGTAGAGAGCATAGGGAGTGCTCAAAGGTTCTATGTGAGAACCAAGAAAATGCCAATAGTCAAGTAGGAGGAATCTTAATGAGGTATTGAGAGGGTAGGCTTGTTTGTAATTCATCATGAGTGTGGGGAAGCTCACAGAGGTGGTATGGAAGGTGGCTACTGAAATTCATCTAAATGTTCAAGAGGAAGCCATAATAAAACAAGGGAAGATTCCTGAGCAAATGGTGTCAAGAGGATGAGTTAAAGAAAATTTGACAGATAGGTTGTTGAGCTGAAGGAAAGGCTTAGTAAGGTGACTGAACTATTGCATGGATAAGCTATAGGAGGTTAGTATTATGTATGGAGGTTAAAGAAGAAGGTGTAATGGCCTGTAAATAGGTTATGTGCTAGGAATCTCAAGCAAAGACTTAGTGTTTGGGAAAAGGAAGAGGAAAGACTCAGGGAAGTTGAACACGAGGAAGAATTTCATGTGATGTGTGAACCTGATCAAGGTGAGTACCTTTATGAAGAAGGAGAGGATGTTGATACAGAGTTTACTGACAAACTCATGGACATGGAAAAGAGTTCATATCAGTATACAGAGGAGAATGAGGATGTTGATGTGAGATCTTTTGAAGATCTTAAAGACTGTTTTACATAAACAAATTAGTATGGGATGTTGGAGGAAAAGGAATCAGTTGATGCTGAAGTTCCTTATGTTTTTCAAATTGACAATATGTGTTTAATTGTAGGTTGCACAGTTGGCACAGAGGGACAATTGGTGAATATTTTCAACAGTTTTAAAAGGATGAAAATGAGCATAAAGCTATGGACATATGGAATGTCTATATTTTAAATATATATTTGTTGATTTTATTGTAGGAATTATGCAAGTGGATAGCTATAATGGTGGATGAGGAAGTAGAGTTTCTTCGCGAAAATCAAATTTCCTTTCATTGGCTAAAGGAAAATATAGAGAAAGAAGTTGTCTTGAGGGACAATAGGGCAGCTTAATACTGGGCTACAGATGATGAGGGAAGTAGCAGCAGTGAACCTGTTGTGCAACAAAGGGACAAATATTTAGAAGTTATTTATACTTCTGAGAAAATGCAAGTCATAGAGGAGAAGGGCATCCAGATAAATATGTTTCAGCAAATAAGAAGACTGGACGAGGAGATAGATGAATTATGGCATCTCGTGCAGAGATGTAAGAGGAACAATGACAGTAACATTCAGACAGTTATCTGGATGACTGTGGAAGATTGGGAAGTTCATTACAGAATTAATGAACAACAACAACTACAAAACAAAGTTTGGGATCCAGGTATATTGCAGCTGGAAGACTATGACCTAGAGGTCATATTTCTTTTTCCTGGGGAGTCTGATGCAGTAGCATCCTAATTTCCATTTCAAATTCCAAGATCAATGCTAGATTAGGCCTAGGAAGGGGTCTACACATTTTGTTTAGACAAAGGCGTTTTTAAATCATGCTTTGTAAACTTTTTATAGGAACGAATCTATAGAGGGGTAGGAGAGTAAATTAAATAGCTAGGTTGTAGAGGTTGAAAGGGTTCCATCTTTCAGAAGAAAACTGCATTTTGCAGAGAGGTGGCCAGACCTGTGTCTGTACCGACTTGTAAATATTTGAGGAGGCTTAAAGTGGGCCAAGAGTTATGTGTATTTGCTTTTATTTCCCTAATAGAAGTTATACTTGTGTTCTGAGTGTTGTTGTTCTAGATGTATACATTAATTTGAGCAATGTAGTTGTGTAGAGCGATTTTAGCATTTTCATGAATTGTTACAGTTGATTTTACCACACATGGTAGATCACACATTTATGGCTTTCACTGTCCCTCTGCAGACTCTTTGGACCCCATGGACCATTTTTGTGCCTTTGATGTTTCCAATGTCATCCCTAAAATCATGCATTATTTGCCATATGGTACTTTTAAACCCATTCTCACGTATATATGTGGATATGACCCTTAAACTCACATACATCAGGATGTGTGCAAAAGGCCAAATAGTTTTGTATTTTTCCTTGATGTGGATTTGAGTCACTTGTCTCTTGGACTTCCATATGCCTTGAGATCATTAGATTTGAACTTCCATTACCCCATTGAAGCACTATATAAGGAACCCTTTGGATACATTGAAAGGGGAGGAATTGAAGAGCAATAAAACTATAGTCCATTGTTGCCGAAGCTTGATTATACTTGAGTCTACATCCCTTTGTCCCTTGGAGCAATTTGTGTTATTCCCAAGCTTTCCTTTGCTTGTGAGCTTACTATCAAGAGATGGAGGATTGAGGTGGTGGAGGCCCAGGTGGAGGACTCAGTTTCTTTGGTTCGCAAACGTGCCGACAGAGGTTGTCATTCTTGTAATCTCTTATTTATATTAATAGAAATATATTTTCTTGTCCAATGATGTGCATTTAAATGAATATTGAATCTATGGATGCTTTTAATTGCTTATACATGATTGATTATATATGCTAGAATAGGTCTAACACAATTATATAGCATACTTGTCTTGTTTGTTGATTGTTGAGAGAGCAAATTGCTAACACAAGCGAGATTGGAAAAGCTCAATGGGGATCTACATCAACCATCCGGAATAAGGTTTGTTTTGAGATCCTTCAGTGTTAGATATTTTATTTCTCTTACATATGGAAAGGGATTGATTTCTGCAGTTACTTTGTTTGTTGTGGTACCCCAAGCCATAGGATGTTTTCTCCGTAACAGAATTGATGACCATACTGGGGATGTTCCTTATTTTTCTTTGGGTTTTGGGGGCACAATGTGCTTGATATTCTTGACTTGCTCTTTATTTCTCCTTGTTTCTATGTTGCATTTTATAGTATGTTCATCCATTGACACTCCCTTTTATTGGTTTGACCCTTGGCCTGATTTTTACCACTGTCTTCTCTGTATATGCAGGTTTTTGGATGAAAGTCGCATACATACACATATTTTTGGCCAAAAGTTGCGTATACGTGCAAGTTTTTGGCCAAAATCCACGTATACATGCATATTTTTGGCCAAAAGTCACATATATAAGCAGTTGTTCTTTAAATAGTCACGTACATCATCCCTTTTGGTGAGTTTGATGTTGTGGGAAGTTGTTAGGTGGGTTGTGAGTGTGGGTGGGTCTTCCTTGGTTCTGATGTTGTCTATTGGATGCTTCTTTTATGACCAAAGACCACTTTTTCATTGATTTTTATTTGAAAGTAGTTTTAGTCATTTATCCTTTTTGTTTTTCCATTAGTGCATTACTCGTTTTTGTCTCGGTGTCTTGTTGGGCTTGTGTTTTATACTTGCTGCAGAGACTGAGAGTGTTAGATGACTTTTATTGCATTTTTCATTCTTTTATATTGAAAAATACAAGGTAGTTGCATTTTTTTGCATATGGATTTGAGGAGGTACTTGCATTGGATTGCTTGGATGAGAGTTTTATTTAGTCTTTCATATAGGAAGGATTGCATTGGCATTCAAAAAGGAATATATATTTATGCATATCATGTAGTGGCATACCCTATTTTTCATTTGACAAATATTGCACTTAGCATTGTTTGTTATGGTATGCATATTTACTTCACTGTTGAGTCATAACTTCATTAGTTGCATGATCATTTCCCTTTGAGTAATTACAACCAATTAAAATCAACGCATAATTTAAAATGAACTACACATTTTTCTTTTATAGGGTTCACAAACAAGATTAGGATTTAGAGTCTTGGAATAGTTCATTGTGAGTCAATTCTCCAAGACTACTAAACCAAAAAAATTATGTGTCTGTCTAGGTGAGAGTATGAAATTCCTTTATATAATTAGTGTTTCTCAAGATCCTCCTCTTACAAGGGAGTTAAGCACGAGGTAGTGTGAGTGGCTATTGATTGGGATGACCCCTGGTCATAATTGAGTAGCACCGGAGATATTTCCAGGATTATATTGGTATCTGGGGGCTCTTTCTAGAGTTGCAGGCTTTGATACCCTGCCCATATGGTCAATCCCACCTACGACTGTCTACCTGAGCATTGGTTATATTGAGGTAACCTCAGTTTCCTTACCTAGGTATCATAGGGGGTACTTGTAGAGGTTATTCTGTAGGTGTCCCGACTAGGTAGAGGTCGAACAACATAGTCGCTTTATGCGTTGAACCTAAGGGCCACTATAATTGGTTACATACCTCCTCTTGTAGTGTATGGTAGTTTTGAGCCTCTCCTAGGTGAGACATACCTGCTGCATTTGAAAGCTCACATATCCTTCCCTTGGTTTGCTTGTATTTTGGTTGTATATTTTCTTAGGAGTGTTCTCTTTGTGCGCTAGTTGGCCTTTGGGATCGCAGTTAATTGAGTATATTTATTCTCTCTTGAGTTCGAGTCCTTTTATTTTCGGCATGCCTGGTATCCAATCACCCACCCTTGGTCCTAGTATGGACCCTGGTGTCAGACTTGGGTGCATCATATCCCCTTACCCTGCTTATAGATTTGGGAGTGATCACATTCCACCTTATAATCCATTTGTGGAAGATGTTGACTCCCTTCTCTCGGTCTTTACACTGATGGTCACCCTCATGGGGGTGGTAGTGGATGCGTGAACATTGGGTCTACACCTTAATTTCCTTTTTATGTCCCATGCTTCACTGCATTGTTTCCTTTGGGTGTAGGTGTCATGATCATTCCTCCCTATATCCTATAGTTTGGATTCTTTATTGACTATTTTGGGTTGTTTTGGACTAATATGGTTTTGATTTAGGGTCCAATTTTTGTACACTTTCTCCGAGGTTTCAACCCATTCATGCCTATCACAGGTATTATGTCTAAACTATCATATAGTTTAGGATGTCACATCCTCTTGCACTTATGCATTGCCTTATGACCGTTACATCTTAACCTTAGGTACGAACCCATTCCATGGTATTGCGGAACCTTCATGCTATTGTTAGAAGTGGGACTATGTGAATGGTATAGCTTTCCTATCCATGGGTGTCCTAGTTAGATCCCTTTTTCATTTGGTACCCATGTTGTGAGTCCTCTCTTAGGTCCAAGAGTCCCCTTTTGTCCCGCCATGTCCTTGAGCAATAGATTCATACTCCTCTTGAACTTTATGCTGGCCATTTTCCTCGGGACTCCCTTGTATATGTCAAGTTGTATTTGCATTATCATGAGTTTTTCTTGCCTTATTGAACCTTATGCCGGCTTCCATGAATTTGATTATTAGCCATATAGCCTAAGCTTGTCTCATGTCCATCCAAGCAGAGCCATTTTATATATCTTTTGCAACTTTATTCCCCATTTTTTTTCTGGGAGGGGAATTTCCCCTGAGTGTCATTATCCTACACATGTTTCCTCGCATTGAGCATAGGTATGTTTTGATGCTTGGAACTAGTTTGTTTTCCCCTTGAAACTTGTCTCCTCCTAGTCTATAACTATACAACACTTTTATTCTTTTTCAATATTTTCAAAATATTTGAAAAAGTTCAAAAAAAAAAAAACCAAAAAGCCGGACAGGAAAAGATGTTATCTTTGGAAGCAGTCGAGTCGTGTCTCCTTCAAACAGAACATTGTATATAACATCCATTGGTTGGGTAAATAATTTGAATTTAGGAGCTGTACTCATTTCTCTGAGTTTGTCTCCACTGAATGGTTAAGCTTCCAGTCCCTATGGAGCATCTGTCAATGCCTCCTGTGTTGTAGAGATGTCCCAGTTTTGTATGCTGAATCTATGCTACCTACATTCAGTCACCATTTTCCTTTATGCTCTTGTTTTAAGGAATTTGAAGTTTGAGTTGTCCATTCCTCAGTTTTCTTAACTTTGCATGTCAGCCATTCCGGGTACTGGTACTGGTTCATGCACATTATGATCAAGTCCTTCCACATTATACAGCTTTTCTAAGTACCTCATGTTGGATGATGGGGCATGCCTTAATCCCCTCCTTCCACTAGATTTCATACCATCAAATTCAGATCATTTATTATGGGATAGGATTCTAGAGCCATTTTGAGTGCCTTGAGACTTGCAGTCATCAGTGGCAGGTTCTCTCACCATTGACAGTTTTGGGAATACATCAATGTCCCTTGATCGATGGATTCTTTCAAGTGTTCAACCTCAACACATTTATTCACACTTGGTATATTTCACTCTAGTACCTTGATTCCCATTTTCATTATCGGTGGGTGATCTCGTGTCTGCTAACGGTATACATCAATGATTGGTAATCAGATGATGGACTACTATGTTCGACCTCGACACCTTTATTCACATAGTAGGACATGTACTCGTAGCAGATTGTGTAGAAGACTTTCTAGATTGGTGGCATTCCAGATATGATACCTCCTTGATCATGCCAGTGTTCATGAGATTTCAGCTCTCGTGACTTAATTACAGTGTATGTCAGATATCTTCAACCATTATGGAGATCTTGATCCATTGTATATCTTCATCTTTCATGGAGATCATGATCCTTTGTATATATTCATCATGGAGATTCTGATCTATCTATATTGTACATGGCGATCACCACACATGTCATATTTTGTATCATGCCTATTCATGGCCATTGTACTCTTAGGTATCCGGGACTACTGTATGTACTTGCAGTCGTATGCAGAGATATTGTTACTATATTTTTGGATGGATGGTTCTTCCACCTGGTTATTCATCACTCCACTTTTGGAATGGACTTATAATGTATTTCGGCCATCAGATCACCCCTCTGACCTCACACATTAGGGGGCATCTCTTGCAGCTGATTTTACCACACATGGCAGATCACATATTTATGGCCTTCCATGTCCCTCTGCAAACTCTTTGGACCCCATGGACCATTTTTGTACCTTTTATGTTTCCACTATCATCCCTAAAAACATGCATTATTTTCCATACATGACTTTTAAACCCATTCTCGCATATATACGTGGATATGACCCTTAAACCCATGTACATCGGGATGTGTGCAAAAGGCCAAATAGTTTTGGAGTTTTCCTTGATGTGGATCCGAGTCACTTGTCTCTTGGACTTCCATATGCCTTGAGATCACTCGTATTTGACCTTCCATTGCCCCATTGAAGCACTATATAAGGAACCCTTTGGATACATTGAAAGGGGAGGAATTGAAGAGCAAGAAAACTATAGTCCATTGTTGTCGAAGCTTGATTATACTTGAGTCTGCATCCCTTTATCCCTTGGAGCACTTTGTGTTCTTCCCAAGATTGACATTTCTTGTGACCTTGCTATCGATAGATGGAGGATTGAGGTGGTGGAGGCCCAGGTGGAGGACTCAGTTTCTATGGTTCACAGACATGCCGACATAGGTTGTCATTCTTCTAATCTATGATTTATATTAATAGAAATATCTTTTCTTGTCCAATGATGTGCATTTAAATGAATATTGAATCCATGGATTTTTTTAATTGCTTATACATTATTGATTATATATGCTAGAGTAGGTCTAACACAATTATATAGCATGCTTGTCTTGTTTGCTAATTGTTGAGAGAGAAAATTGCTAACACAAGCGAGATTGGAAAATCTCAACAGGGATCTACATCAACCATCTAGAATAAGGTATGTTTTGAGATCCTTTATTGTTAGATATTTTATTTCTCTTGCATATGGGAAGGGATAAATTTCTGTGGTTACTCTGTCTAATGTGGTACCCCAAGCCATAGGAATTTTTCTCCGTAACATGAATATTTGTAGATTTCTCTGCAATTGTTGGTTTATGGATTTTGTTGGAATAATTGAAGGATAGGGTAGATGCATGCATAGGAGTAATAGAATTATGGATTGAAGAGGTTGAAATCCGTATTGATCAATTCTTTGATAAAATCCATGCAGAACATAATTTTTCGAACTTAACTAGTTTTTCTAGAAAACGGACAATGGAGATTGGATCCATAGATGTAGATCTGATGGTCTAGGAGGAATACACAAATGGAGTTGTGAGGGAGATAATAGATCCACAAAGGTTTGGGATATCTGCATAAAAAGGATAATCGACAGCTATGGTGAAGTCCGCGAGGAAAATATATAACGGTGGGAAAAATTGCGGAAAACAATTTGCGGGTGGAAAGTTGCGAAAGAGTAACTTTGGGAAGTTGGCATCCTACATCTCGTAACCCTATTTCGGGAAGGATGTTTCGGAACAAAAGTTGCGGGGGAGAAAATTTGGGAAGTTGGCATCCTGTATCCCGCATCCCATAACCGGATTTTGGGATGGCCATTGCGGAATGAAAGTTGCGGAGCATGACTTTGGCTGTTTTGAGATCCCGCATCCTTCAACCTGACAACGGAAACTCTGTTGCGAAAAAAGAGTTGTGGTAAGGAAAAATTATGGGAGGGAAATTTTAGTGTGGAATTAGGCGTTGACAGCTAAATTTGGAGCTCCTTCCAAGTGTAGGAAGTTGAAGATCCTGGAGGTGCTAGTTGGGTTGGTTTTGGTCCAAACCCCTACACCATGTATCGTCATAGTCTATGCCTTATTTGTGTGAGAATCCATGCACCACATACCTTTCCTTGTGTTTTCCAATGTTGTCACCTGCAGCATGCTTGATTTTGTAGATCCACTTCAAAGTAACAACAAAATTCCCTTTCGGTCTTGGAACTATGTCCCAAACATTATTCTTCATAATCGACTAGTACTCCTCGATCATGGAATCCTTCCATTATTTATTTTTTGCAACCTCTTCATAGTTGGAAGGTTATTTATCAATGATGTCACATATAAAGGCCACATAGTTGTTGTATGATTTAGGTCTTTTTCTTTCTCTATGCATCCCATTTGGAGTGCTAGACCATTTGTTACAGAGAGAAATTCCTATGGCTTGGGGTACCACAACAGACAGATAGACTCCAGAAATCAATCTTTCCCAATATGCAATAGAAATAAAAACATCTAACACTAAAGGATCGAACCTCGTACCTTATTTCGGACGGTTGAAGTAGATCCCCATTGAGCTTTCCAATCTTCATCTTGAATTGTTATAGCACGTCCTCAACAACAAGTAAACAATACAAGCATACTGTATTTCATGGTGTTAGATCTATTCTAGCATATATAATCAATAGTGTATAAGCATTTGACATATTCCAATGGATGCAACATTCATTCAAATACACATTACTGGACAGGAAAAGATATTTCTATTAATATGAATCAGAGATTACAAGTGACAACCTCTGATGGCACATCTGCGAACCGGAGAAACTGAATCCCCCACTTGGGCCTCCACCACCTCAATCCTCCATCACTCGGATAGCAAGCTCACTAACAATGGCAAGCTTGGGAAGAACACAACAGTGCTCCAAAGGGACAAAGGGATGCAGACTCAAGTATAGTTCTGGCAACAATGGACTATAGTTTTGGTACTCTCAATTCTCTCTTATGCTTTCAATGTCTCAATGGTTCCTTATATAGCTTTCCAAAGTGATACTGAAAGGTCGAATCCGTGCGATCTCAAGGCATATGGAAGTCCAGGAGTCATATGATTCGGATTCAAGGCAAGGAACGATCCAACAGTTTTGGACTATGCACACATCCCGATGTACGCGACTATAGAGGGTATATCCGCGTATGTACACGGTTATCGGGGAAAAGGACGCGTATATCA